>JABSTT010002231.1:0-47679 GCA_013339685.2 Hyalomma asiaticum | reverse complement strand
GACAGTTTTCGCGTGACTTTAACACCTGAATAGCCGTTGCGACAGCCTGGTGCATAGCAGTGCCGATGGCGGTTCTTCGGCATATTAACTACACTGACAGGGCATGGTGAACATCAAAAACAAGCCAAAACCAGTGATCGGCGAGGCATTCCACGCAGTCGTTGCCACACTTTTGATAGCGAACGACTCGGCGCGTCTCAAACCACCTCGACCGCAGCGCCCCCACATAAATTTTCCGTGTGTGGAGCGTCGCTTGAAAGCATGGGTGCCGGTGGGGGATCGCGGCACCCAACCTTTCTAGTACACTCTAACGACGTACTATGCGAGACACCATGGATAGTGGTGTGAAATATGGCACTTGCACAACGTTGCCAGTCGGACAACACACATCATCTTCTTCGCCATAATAACTGAAAGGAAACATTGGCCTTTTTATGCACGCTTTGAACCTTCTTGGGCAAATTGGCAAGGAGGAAAAGAGATGGTGTCACTACCTTGAAAACTTTTTATCTAGGGCCCTTATGAGAACCAAGAGTGCAGTGAAATCGATGCTATGTTAATTTCGGAGCAATTTTCCTTGTTAAATGTTTTTGTTTAAACAGACATAAATTAGATGCTCATTAACATCCGGTGCAGTAAAGATATATAAAGGCGTTTTTTTCCTCCATTTTGCAAGTCGGTCGGTGGTGTATGCTCTATATATTCCGGCTGTTGACAGATTAGACAGGCAGTGGGATGCCCTTCAGAGAACACTGAAAAAGGAATTTCCAATCGATCCCCATGGTATAAGGTATTTGGCGATAAAAATTGATAATGGATTATCCCTACGACCTAATAATGCTTACGGGCCTCCACTGCTTATGGCGCTCCAGAATGGCTGGGTACCATTGCAATACTGATGCACAGCCAGCACGTATATATTTTCGGCGGTGCATGGCGCGATACATTGAGGAATTGAAGCAGCAAGGGCGTGTGCCTGAGTGGCTTAGCCAGATCGAACCTCTGACTGCTTTAAAGGAGTTTTGAACGAAAGCGCGCTTGACGAACTCATGTCGTGTACAGCGCAAATTAATCGCTTCAAGTGATACTCAATTTTTGTTCACCTTTGTGCTTACTAGTCAAGTGACTGTTGTTGTACTGTGTCTCATAATAAAGTCGGTCGGTGGTGTGGCGGTAGCACTTCCAGCTGAAGCTGTCACTCCCTAGCTGGTTGTGGGTGCGAATCCCAGCCACTGCAACTTTTTCTATCGAAAATGCGCGTTTATTTTTCAGACGTCTACTTCCGTTACGGAAGTACGTCACAGATTTTTTGGAGGACTCCGGCATAAAACACTTTCGTGTTTAAAAAAAATGTGGTTGACCCCTCTGTCAGAGGAATCGGTTTAACCCGAAACTGAAACCTGTCTTCGGACCTGAGCGGCAATCTGGGGAATCGAGAGGTTGGAGACGGGTTGGATACACTGGACAGATAAACCCCTTTTATGTGCACATAAACGGCACGTCGACGCTGCACAGGGATTCTCTACAGTAGCACATACGCGAAAGCACTGGGAAAACTCATTTCTCCAGAGACTCTGCATTGAACGCGCCAGGCCCCGAGAAAAAAACCTGGATGGTTGGATACTAGGAGCGTCCCCTTTATAACGCGGTGGTAGCGGGGCCACCAAGCTGTAGCTTTTTCCTCCACAAACATTTCTTTTCCCGAATCACACATATTTTCACAACTAATTTTTCTCCTCGTCTACCTATTTTATCTATTATCGTTCCGCTGTGATGTAACAATCTTACCCGAACTACCTTGCGCTTCTGTTTGCTCCATACCTTTGCACCACCAATACTCTAAGCGCCTTTTATTATCTCTATTGCCGACATGTTCAGCTTTCCCGTGCTACCCCTGAAACCCATGGCCTCCTGTAGGGTAGTGTCCACAGCTACACAAGGGTGGACATCTGTACATTCAATCAAAATATGATCTGCCGTTTCCCTAGCTTTTCCACAACACGTACGTGTATCCCCTTCTTTATTGAATTTCGCTCTGTAACTTCGGGTTCTCAGGCAACCGGACCTTTCTTCAAACAGTAAAGCACTTCCCTTTGAATTATCATAAAACTCTTCTCTCTTGATTTTGTCTTTCCCTTTTCTGTAGTTGCTCAACGCGGGCTTCTTCTCCGTTGCTGCTATCCAATCCGACTTCTCCGCCGCTCTGACCGTGCTCTTAACGCTTTTTTGTCCCATCCATTTCGTTACTGGCTGTATACTTACTGGTAAGCCTCCTGGTTCTCTTCCTCCAATTTGGGTCAACGTTATTCCTATACAAATACATGAATACTTCCGGTGCCCATCTACTTTCTTTCATATTCCTTAATCTCTCTTCGTACCTAATTTTAATCTGAGCTTCCCTTCACTCAAAGTCAGATCATCCCATATCCCCCTTAACCGCCTGCCATAAACCTGGGGTGCCTCCAAACGGTGAAACCTTGCAGCAGGCCGGAGTCCTTCACGAGTTATATAGAAGATATCCTCGACTTGTGCAAGAAGGCCAACGCGACCATGTTGGAGTCTGAAAAGATAAAGAACATCATGAAAGGTATCGACGATGACGCCTTACCATGCTGCTCGCCAAAAACCCTCGCACTGTGGCCGAGGTCATAACGCTATGCCAGAGTTACGAGGAGCTGCGTCGACAGCGGTTGATGACCCGTCGCCCTTCATCACGCGACGCCGATCTCGCTGGCTTGTCGGCCACTTCTGACCATTCCCAATTGCTCGCGGAAGTCAAGGCATTCGTGCGCGAAGAAGTTGCACGCCAGTTCTCTCTGCTGCCCTTTGCTCAACCGCAGCATGTTCAACAGCCGTCGACCACACTTCTGCCTCCCCTCCGCCGAGAGATTGAGCAGGAAATCGCAGGGGTCATGCCTGAATACCACCCATACCCTCCGGCCCCTGCACCACTGAGTCATGCTCCAGTTGTAGCCACGCCGCCCCAACCGATTCCTGCGGCTGTCCCACTTAGCTACGCCCAAGTTGTCGCTAGACCTCAGTCTTTCGAACTGGGTGTGCCGCCTCCGTACGCCGAAGTCGTTCCTAGGGCCGGCTGCAGTCCAGCACGCCGTCGTATCAGCAGCCGCCCCGTCCGTCTCGTCCTGCGACATGGGTGGCACCTGCCCCAGCGAACCGATGGCGCACCCCCGACAACCGTCCCATCTGCTTTGCGTGTGGTTACGCCGGACACGTCGCACGTTATTGCGATCGCGTGCAGCCGCCTCGAGTCGCATCACCCGTCGCCAGCCGGTCCAGCCGCCCGTATTACGACCCACCTCCGCCTATGTCACCTCCTTTGCGAGCTGCTCCGTCTACCCGCCGGTCACCGTCTCCACGACGCCGCTCCTTGTCACCTATGCGGCCACGTGTGGTCGCCCGTGACCAGGAAAACTAGTCGTCGCAGTCCATGAGGCAAGGGCTGCGACGCCATCGAACTGTGAAAGCCCTCAGCGCAGCCCATCGAACGTAATAGACGTGTTTGTCGACGGTGTTCGTGCATCAGCCCTTGTAGACACTGGAGCCGCCGTATCAGTCATGGACGCAAGACTTAGCCGCTTACTACGAAAAGTGACGACGCCACTTTCTGGGCTCTCCCTCCGTACAGCTAGCGCCCAAACTATTCGCCCTACAGCAGTATGTACAGCCCGCGTCGTCATTCAGGACATTCTGTACGCTATCAAATTCATCATAATTTCTCCATGCTCTCACGACATCATCCTGGGATGGGATTTTCTTTCGCGCCACGACGCCATCATTCATTGCGCACCTGCCGAGCTAGAACTCTCGCCGTTTTCAGACTTGACGCCGGCAGTGAACCATCGGCTTCGTACAAGCTACTCGTCCGAGACGACACCAGAGTGCCTCCTAACTCGACAACGGCTGTGTCGGTCTACTGCGCCGATCTCGCCGACACCGTTGCACTCTTTTCGCCATCTGAGCGCGTCTCCACAACGAAAGTACAGGCCGACTATCTTGCTTGCCCTGTCAGGCAACTAAACCAATTAACGACGCAAGCGACTAAGTGTCTTTAATATTTTATATTCCTTCTTATCATTATTGTTGTTGTTGTTTCTTCAGGGCTCCACATGCAAATGTATGTGCACTATGAACTCCCGGAAGCCTTATATTTCCTCTCTTTCTTGCCTTCTCTCTCTATTTTCTTTCTGGTGCACATTCATGGCGCTCCTGTTGAGATGCAGAAATGATGGTCGATTTCATTCTGCACGCATTGTTAATATTTTTTTCTTTTTTGTATGTGTCCCGATTCCTTCTCATTGCATTTATTTTCGCGATATTTGGTTCCCCATCACGTTTATTTCTGTCTTTCTCTTATTGTTGTCTGATATGTCTTGTTCATTTCACACTGCACGCGCACAAGGTGCAAATATGTCTTGTGTGCCCTCGGTGCTCACTCGGGCAGTGT
Source organism: Hyalomma asiaticum (assembly GCA_013339685.2). Classification (NCBI taxonomy): domain Eukaryota; kingdom Metazoa; phylum Arthropoda; class Arachnida; order Ixodida; family Ixodidae; genus Hyalomma; species Hyalomma asiaticum. The sequence continues at coordinate 43,214 of JABSTT010002231.1, read as the reverse complement.
CTCTTGTTGGGATGCGGAACTGATTGTCGATGTCCACCTGTTTTATTTTACTTTATTCCTATTGTTAATTTTTTGTTTGCTCTGATTTCATTTATTTTCATGTATTATCTTAGGACATTTAATTCCCCATCATGTTTCTTGTTGTCTTTCTCTCATTTTTATCTGGTATATTTCACTCAGATCGCGCCGCGCGCGAGGTGCAGATATGTATTGTGTACCCTTGCCTGAACACCGCGCACTTTCTCTAGACAACGATTTCCACGGAGTATGACTCGTCAGACTAAACGACTCTTTCTGTGTGGGGCTTTCTCTTCTTTTATTCTTTTTTATTTTTCTCTATTTTGTGTGTGTTTGTGTGTACGTGCCTTTAACAAACCAAACCATTCAAGGTTGTTCGCGGATGCGCTACGTTTATCTATCCTTCATTTTCCGTGAACCACGACGAGAGGGCGATCCTTTGAACTATACTGGTACCGACCGCGCACAGAGCAACCTCTCCTTCTCCCGTTCCCCCGCCCACAATTAAAAGTGAACACACTTGAGTAAATGTCATCAACTATTATAACATCTCGCATCTTTCATCATCAACTACATCGTCCGCCACCTCGTTTTTATACCATCTCGCGCATGCTACGAACTCCTCACGGATCAACTATGCACAATGCACAAGTGAAAATCTCCCACCGGCACTTCATTGCAAGTCAAGATGCAGTGCCTCTATATATATATAATATATATATATAATATATATATATATATATATATTTTATTGTAGCGAAAAGTAACCAACCCTATAGTGGGGTAGGCTCTCCGGTGTGATCTAGTGGGTCTGGATCTAACGCGCACTGCTCGTGCTCGCCGCTCGCTCTCGGGCTCGTGCTTTCAGCCGTTGAACAAGCTACGGTCGGGTCTGACGCCAGCCTTCAATAAACGCCCTTTACAATTGGTGGAGAGTGTCTGGGTACCCTCACAACAACTTCGGCCTCTTTCTATGCCCCTGGAACTTCGCTCCGCGCAGTGCCGTCTACCATGCCTCAGGACGCCGCCCAGCAAACGCCTCCCCCGCACCGACCGCATGTCCCGGTGTCCCTCGTGTCCGAGACCCACCTGTCTTCACTGGCGCAGATGGGACCGACGTGGAGGACTGGCTCACGATTTATGAGCGTGTGAGCGTGCCCAATAGGTGGGACGAGGCAGGAAAGCTGAGCAACTTGATATTCTACCTCGCGGGTGTGGCGAGTCTGTGGTATAACAACCACGCATCAGATTTCCTGACGTGGTCCGACTTCAAGACCGCCATTGTCGACGTGTTCGGTCGCCCCGCCGTTCGTAAGCTGCAAGCAGAGCAGCGCTTACGCGAACGATCTCAGCAGGCCGGTGAGTCCTTCACGAGTTATATAGAAGATATCCTCGACTTGTGCAAGAAGGCCAACGCGACCATGTTGGAGTCTGAAAAGATAAAGAACATCATGAAAGGTATCGACGATGACGCCTTTACCATGCTGCTCGCCAAGAACCCTCGCACTGTGGCCGAGGTCATAACGCTATGCCAGAGTTACGAGGAGCTGCGTCGACAGCGGTTGATGACCCGTCGCCCTTCATCACGCGACGCCGATCTCGCTGGCTTGTCGGCCACTTCTGACCATTCCCAATTGCTCGCGGAAGTCAAGGCATTCGTGCGCGAAGAAGTTGCACGCCAGTTCTCTCTGCTGCCCTTTGCTCAACCGCAGCATGTTCAACAGCCGTCGACCACACTTCTGCCTCCCCTCCGCCGAGAGATTGAGCAGGAAATCGCAGGGGTCATGCCTGAATACCACCCATACCCTCCGGCCCCTGCACCACTGAGTCATGCTCCAGTTGTAGCCACGCCGCCCCAACCGATTCCTGCGGCTGTCCCACTTAGCTACGCCCAAGTTGTCGCTAGACCTCAGTCTTTCGAACTGGGTGTGCCGCCTCCGTACGCCGAAGTCGTTCCTAGGGCCCGGCTGCAGTCCAGCACGCCGTCGTATCAGCAGCCGCCCCGTCCATCTCGTCCTGCAACATGGCTGGCACCTGCCCCAGCGAACTGATGGCGCACCCCTGACAACCGTCCCATCTGCTTTGCGTGTGGTTACGCCGGACACGTCGCACGTTATTGCGATCGCGTGCAGCCGCCTCGAGTCGCATCACCCGTCGCCAGCCGGTCCAGCCGCCCGTATTACGACCCACCTCCGCCTATGTCACCTCCTTTGCGAGCTGCTCCGTCTACCCGCCGGTCACCGTCTCCACGACGCCGCTCCTTGTCACCTATGCGGCCACGTGTGGTCGCCCGTGACCAGGAAAACTAGTCGTCGCAGTCCATGAGGCAAGGGCTGCGACGCCATCGAACTGTGAAAGCCCTCAGCGCAGCCCATCGAACGTAATAGACGTGTTTGTCGACGGTGTTCGTGCATCAGCCCTTGTAGACACTGGAGCCGCCGTATCAGTCATGGACGCAAGACTTAGCCGCTTACTACGAAAAGTGACGACGCCACTTTCTGGGCTCTCCCTCCGTACAGCTAGCGCCCAAACTATTCGCCCTACAGCAGTATGTACAGCCCGCGTCGTCATTCAGGACATTCTGTACGCTATCAAATTCATCATAATTTCTCCATGCTCTCACGACATCATCCTGGGATGGGATTTTCTTTCGCGCCACGACGCCATCATTCATTGCGCACCTGCCGAGCTAGAACTCTCGCCGTTTTCAGACTTGACGCCGGCAAGTGAACCATCGGCTTCGTACAAGCTACTCGTCCGAGACGACACCAGAGTGCCTCCTAACTCGACAACGGCTGTGTCGGTCTACTGCGCCGATCTCGCCGACACCGTTGCACTCTTTTCGCCATCTGAGCGCGTCTCCACTAGGAAAGGCTTGCTGGTGCCTTTTGCGATCGTGCAGCTCACTCAGGGCAACGCCGCTATTTTTGTAACCAACCCATCCCCGTACATAGTTGTGCTGATACGAGAGGAATCTCTCGGCAGAGTGGAACCCCTGAAAGACACACAAGTTATCGACGCGCCCGACGACGTGGACAGTACCAGTTCGAGCGCGCTCAGTGCTGTTTCGACTTCTGATTCGTCACCCGTTGATGTATTTGGGTCATCCATTGCTGACGATCTTACGCCGGCCCAACGTTCCCAGCTTCTGGGCCTGCTAGAAGAATTTCGTTCTTCTTTCGATGTTGCACAAGCTTCTCTCGGCCGCACGTCCACTGTCACGCACCGCATCGACACTGGCAGCCACCCGCCACTGCGGCAGCGTCCATACCGCGTATCTCCCGCAGAACGTCGAGTAATCAATGAGCAAGTCGACGACATGCTTCGACGCGACGTTATTCGACCTTCGGACAGCCCCTGGGCGTCTCCTGTCGTTCTCGTTGCGAAGAAGGACGGTTCTATACGGTTCTGTGTGGACTACCGGCGGCTCAACAAGATCACTCGTAAGGACGTCTATCCACTACCACGAATTGACGATGCGATTGACAGCCTGCAAGGAGCAGAATTCTTTTCATCCCTCGATTTGCGGTCAGGATACTGGCAAGTACCGATGGCTGACGACGCTCGACCGAAGACAGCCTTTGTCACGCCCGACGGCTTGTACGAATTCAACGTCATGCCGTTTGGACTGTGTAATGCGCCCGCTACCTTTGAGCGCATGATGGACACCGTTCTGCGCAACTTGAAATGGCACACATGCTTGTGCTACCTCGACGACGTCGTCGTTTTCGCTCCGGACTTCGCTACGCATCTCCAACGCTTGCGACATGTTTTGACGCGTTTGAGGGACGCCGACCTACAACTTAATTTAAAGAAATGCCGATTTGCGGCACGGCAGCTAACAATACTAGGCTACGTCGTGTCCAAGGACGGAATTCTCCCCGATCCAGCCAAGCTTCGGGCTGTGGCCGAGTTCCCCAAACCGACGTCTGTCAAAGAACTGCGCAGCTTCGTAGGGCTGTGCTCCTACTTTCGACGCTTCATTCGGAATTTCGCCGCCATCATATCGCCGCTAACGAAGCTCCTCGGAAGTAACGGGCCCCTCGACTCGTGGTCGTCAGAATGCGACGACGCGTTCCTAAAGCTCCGTCGTTTGTTGACGTCTCCGCCCATACTGCGCCACTACGATCCCACGGCTCCTACAGAGGTACACACGGACGCTAGCGGTGTGGGCCTCGGCGCTGTCCTTGCGCAGCGCAAACCAGGGTTCCCTGAATATGTTGTGGCCTACGCAAGTCGTACGCTTACTAAAGCCGAGACCAATTACAGCGTCACAGAAAAAGAATGCCTGGCAATCATATGGGCTCTTGCAAAGTTCCGACCTTACCTGTATGGTCGCCCATTTGATGTCGTCACGGACCACCACGCCCTTTGTTGGCTGTCGTCATTAAAGGATCCCTCCGGCCGTCTTGCACGTTGGGCACTTCGCCTACAGGACTACGATATCCGCGTGCTGTACCGCAGTGGACGACAACATTCGGACGCCGATGCCCTCTCGCGCTCTCCCTTGGCTGACGACAATGCTCGCTGCTCAGTATCCGAGGTTACTGTTTCATCTATTGACCTTGACACCATCGCCGCCGAGCAGCGCAAGGACCCGTGGATTGCCTCGATAATAGGCTTGCTGTCTGATCCATCGACACCAACCACTCGCGCAAAGCGCCGTAAAGCTCAAGATTTCGCCATTCGCGACGACCTCCTCCACCGCCGCAATTACAGCCCCGACGGCCGCCAGTGGCTATTAGTAGTACCTCGCAGCCTGCGTTCCGAAATATGCACGGCTTTCCACACCGATCCACAGTGCGCACACTCCGGCACATTCAAGACCTACCAACGCCTTCAACAGCGGTACTACTGGACGCGGAATGTACCGCTACATTCAGAAGTTCGTGCGCTCTTGCCCCGATTGCCAGCGCCGGAAATCTCCACCTCGCCTTTCGCCGCCGGGTCTGCAGCCTTTACCTTGTCCTAGCAGGCCCTTTGGGCGGGTCGGCATTGATTTGTACGGGCCCCTTCCCATGACAGCTGCTGGAAAGCGCTGGGTTATTGTGGCAGTTGACCACCTCACGCGATACGCTGAAACTGCTGCGCTCCCGGCAGCTACAGCGCGCGACGTTGCCTCCTTCTTGCTTCATCGGTTCATCTTACGTCACGGGCCACCCCAGGAGCTACTCAGTGATCGCGGTCGTGTCTTCCTTTCTGAAGTCGTTGAAGCTATTCTTAAAGAGTGCCACGTGGTTCACCGTACGACTACGGCGTACCACCCTCAAACCAATGGGCTTACGGAGCGCTTCAACCGCACGCTCGGCGACATGCTTTCAATGTACGTCGCCTCGGACCACACGAATTGGGACATCATTCTACCATTTGTGACCTACGCGTACAACACCGCTACGCAGAGCACCACGGGCTTTTCACCCTATTTTCTACTGTACGGTCGGCACCCGTCGCACACTATGGACACAATTCTACCGTACCGCCCACATACTTCTGAGTATGCGCCCATATCTGACACAGTGAGGTACGCCGAGGAGTGCCGCGACCTCGCACGGGCCTTTACGTCCAGCGACCAAGAGCGTCAGAAGAGCATTCGCGGCGACCCTACCTCTGCACCCACCTTCCTCCCTGGAGCGCTGGTGTGGCTCTCCATTCCTACCGCTGCGCCTGGCCTATCCTCAAAGTTACTGCCAAAGTATGAAGGCCCCTATCGAGTTGTTGAACGCGCATCACCTCTCAACTACGTGATTGAACCCGTCGACCCGTCTTCGGACATGCGCCGTCGTGGACGCGACATTGTCAACGTCGAGCGCCTCAAGCCGTACTATGATCCACTCATAGTAACGAACTGCTAGGTCGCCGGACGGCTCCCTTTGCATCCCGGGGGTAATTGTAGCGAAAAGTAACCAACCCTATAGTGGGGTAGGCTCTCCGGTGTGATCTAGTGGGTCTGGATCTAACGCGCACTGCTCGTGCTCGCCGCTCGCTCTCGGGGCTCGTGCTTCCAGCCGTTGAACAAGCTACCGGTCGGGTCTGACGCCAGCCTTCAATAAACGCCCTTTACAATATATATATATATATATATATATATATATATATATATATATATATATATATATATATATATATATATATATATATATATTTGAGTGCCATTTTGATACATTTTCTTCATGGATTCCCTATTGAAAATTCTCTCTTGGTGGTTGCTGGAATTCGTGGTGGTTAAGATGGAAATATTAGTGGATATGGTGGAAATAATGACGGATATGCTGGAAAGTGTGATGGCAAAGATGGCTCATGGTGGTGAATAGTGGATGCATTTGGTGGAAATGGTGGCTGACGGTGGTGATGGCGAACGTGTCATGCTGTACTGCTTGCTGGAAGACGGTGGCGTGGTGGAGTCACGGAGGTGCCATGATGGCAAGCTTAGTGGTCGTGGAAAGCGAGATGGTGGCATGGTGGAGGAATGAAGGTGCCATGGTGGCACACTTGGTGGCTGTGTACAGCGAAATGGTGGCGTGGTGGAAGCATGGTGTTGCAGTGATGGCGAGCGTGGTGGTTGTGGGAGAAGGTGGCTGCGTTAGCATACCTGGGATGGTAGTAATCATTGGCAGTAAAATGTTTAGGGTCTATATTTGGTGCGCGATTAACGAATACGCTTAGAGTGCCCGAGAAATGCAGGACTCGGTTCTTTGAATTGCGTGCACCAGCCTGTTCGTCACTGCCGTTGTAGATTCTACGCCTATTGCACCTGAAACAGCATTATTCCGATCGAGCTGAGCTTTCCCTCTTCGCGAACGTGTGCCCTTACTAAGGGTAATGGTAAGCGCATATGTGCAACATTCTATGTTGAGAACACGCGCCAGCACTCGTGCTGCATAGGAGGACGGCAGCAGCTGTCCTGGAAGTGCGCGCCCCGTTTATACACATATCACTGGTCACTGGAAGTATGCTGGTAAATGCTGCAGGGATGTACTGCACGACGGCTACTCTTAGTTACGTGCTGGATGGTACTTATCATGTTCTAACAAACAGCGCTAGACAAGGGACGGTGAGTGAACAAGATGTGCGATTAAGGTGCTGAACTAACAATTATAACCAATGGTTTACTGCCGCAGGAAAATGCAATATCTGTGCAGAAAAACTACAAAACATAGCCTGTGCGCATGCAAGATGCAACGCAGAAAAACTATAAAACATAGCCTGTGTGCATGCATACTGTGTTGGTTGGTCTTATATGCAAAGCATTTGTTTATATATCCAGCAATAATAAAACCACTGGTTGTTGTGCGTCTTGTGGCTACTACGCTGTCCTCCTCTTCTTTTTACTTTTTTTTAGCTTGTTGCAATCAATATTTGTACGACCACCACACATACGGCTCAACAGTATTAATTGCTAAATAACATCATTTTGGCTGCAGCTGATAATGCACAGAATATGTGCTACAGGGCAACTGTATACTGTTGCGCATGCAATCTGGCGTTGCACATGCAACATGAAGTGATGCGGAACACGTTGGACCGAGGCCGAGGAAAACGTCGCGAAATGGAAGCTCGCATAAGTTACGGAATCTGCAGAGCTTACGGCAAATTCCAATTGCAGGATGGTATGTAAAATAAATACTACATTGTGTTTGCAGTTTTTAGCCTTAGAGCATTTGTTTCTGTATTTCCTTACACTGAAAACATGAGAATTGGTCTGAAATTTTGAAACCGAAACCGCAACCCGTGGTGTCGCCACCATCGCGCTATTGCTGTTTTTTTTTTTCTTCCAAATATGGCGGCGCGCTGCGGCTGTCGTGTACAACGTGGTGGCGATATTTGTTTTCGTACGGACGATTTCTGGTTGCGCTGCATCTCGGTGTATGTTTAGCGTTGTGCTCATTAGCTCCAGTGGACCTTCTTGAGCCAGTGTGAGGTGCGGTGTGCGATAGACTGAGAAAGCAGCAGCCGGCAGCGTCGACACCTCGGAGATCCTTTGTTGACGTCCATTCGCCGAGGGACGTGAGTCGTCGCGACATCGTCTTTCAGTGTGTACGCGGATCAGTGAGAAGCAGTGCTGGAATGCTTTCTACGTTCCGTGATGTGTGTTCCTAGGAAATGCGTTCTCGTTCGCACACATCGGGGGTCGGCACATTGCTTCTCGATCTACGGACGAACGACGCGGCTCGGCACAGCGCCTCAAGGCCGTCAGACGACGCAAACTGGAATCAGCATGTTTCTTAACTAAGGTAGGTGGCTGTGAATGCTGCGCTTTGTGCCCTATCATTGTTGTGTGCACTCTTTACAGCAAAGGAAATCGAGTAGCGTGGTGCAGAGTGCGGTGCCAGTAGCGTTAAATTGGCGTGTGCACGATGTCTGTGCAGAGCTTAGTCGTAACAATAGCGAAGTGCTGGTCCGCCCGCGCTATCGTGCGTGAACATTCCATGAAAGGGTGCATAAAATTGTCACCACGAACATGATCGTCTTGCTTTTTATACGTGTAACTACATGACTCGCGAAACGTGCCTATTGCTGTGGTTATCGCTGATGCATGCAAGCGTTCGTGCATTAACTGCCATTTTAGGGCTGCAAACAACTGCGATCCAAGGTCATTATGCAGGTATAAAAATGTGTTAGCTGCTATTAAAAAGGACAAAACTGAGGAAGTTCGAAGGCTTATACTGCCTTAAAGGTAGTAGAATCGCTCGGCGTTGTAAGTGTGCCGCTTTGCTGTTAATTGAGAGGCTACGCTGTCGCTTCGTTACTCGCCGCAGCCGATCACATGTTCTATTCAGGAAGACTTCATAGCCATTCCGTGTACAGAATACGCCTTTGTAGCCGCACTCTCTCCCCTTCCTGTACCCTTAAAAGGAAGGTGCTCTGCAACACCTTTTTAGTCTGGTGAAGGCCGGTCCACCGGTCGCAGCGTGAGAAAAGCTATATTGTTTTGTTAATCGTGTGAATCTTTTCTTTTGACTATATATATATATATATATATATATATATATATATATATATATATATATATATATATATATAGTGGCATCATGAGTCACCCTAATTCAGATGTACTCGGCTGCTACATTAATTAGTATTATCCATGAACATCACAAAAGGGCAGAAGTGGCTAAAAGTCTTACAAAACAATGCGGAACAGAGAGCATGGCCCTTACCAGCAGAAACTTCGGTAATGGTAGGAAAAGCAGTGCTTCGTGCCTAATTGCAACATCGCATATGACACAGTGGCCCTTACACACCTTCAGAGCTTACATTTGTCGTTGATATGAGCGCTTTGTAGTTGAGCCAGGGTTCATTTGCAGTGCATGCAGCACTTGGTAATTTTTAATCAGTGTGTGTAGGCTGCGTGTGTTCCATGGACACTTGACGCTTGTGTCAATACTTGCTCTGGTTAGTTCTGCGCCAGCAGGCCCGGCAGTTCTGTTTTTCGTGGTGCATAGTGCACCAAGAAAAACAGAACTGCCGGGCCGTCTGAGATTGCATTCTTAGCTGCCAAGATTTGATTTGCTCAGTAGTTCTTGCAGTCTACTTGTACAGCCAGCTATATTTTTCAAGGGGGGTTATAATGCAGTGGGTAAGTGTACCTGGAAAGGGGTCAAGAGGGGGCACAATGAAAATTTTGGTGGGTTGTTAAACATAAAAACACTTGCCTGGCTACACTCTGCCGTGAACCATTGTTTTGCTTTCCCTTGGTGTTCATAAGCTGCTTGTGTGCCTTCAGAGCTGCGTTAACAATATCTAAGATAGTGTTCATACTGACCATGGTTTAATGCAAAGAAGATGAAGCACTCACTAGTTAGTTTTCTCTTGCTTTTGTGTGATGTGCACACTGTCAGAAATGTTGAAGCTGTCAAGAATGAAGAGAATTTTTACTGCACTCCACATGCTAGATCGAATCTCTGGCTACGTTGTGGTTTTTGGAAGATTATTGCCAGGCCCCAGGCAGACACACACATATATACTTATATGCAGTACCTTGCACAAATGTCCTGGATGAAGAAATGGCACTTGCATCACGGCCTCATCGTGAAATAATTCAGTTACAAGATGACGAGAATTCCAGCTTGTACACTTCTTTTATGAAAAATGAGAACAGTTTTTGTTCATTTTTCAAATAAGAGGTCTGCTTATTCTCGTTGTGACACTATCACTGTTCGCTTAATTCGGACCTATTTTTAGTCTTAAATGACTTTTTATCTTCACATCAACTAAAATTATACAGACTCATCAGTATTTTTTATCACAAAAGAACTGCATGGTTACAGCGTCTTTAGAAATTGGCAACATGAAGTGAATTTAAATGTAGTGTTGCCTTCTTAAACTGTACGTTTAGTGCAGTATAGCAAGGCCAGCATCTGTCTGAAATAACTAGATGTTAAATACGTTGTGAGCTGTGCACATTGTCTGAATTAAATTGTTGGTGTGTTGCTGCAAGTACTTATGTTCATTCACATGTGAATGTTGATTTCAAAGCCTAAACAATGGCATTTTTGCACTGTTTCATAGACTGCCTGGAGAAGTATACCAGCAGCCATCCACAGCCTCCACCAGCACCACCGGCAGAAAGCAGGCTTGCTGCGGTCCGGAAGCACCTGCGCAGCTATTTTACGGAGGCTGGCCGCGAAGGCAAGCGAAAAAAGCCGACAGCTGCCAACACAATATGCAATGAATAAAACTTGACTGCATTTCAACATACTAGTGAGAAGTTGGTAGATAATTTTGATCCTAAGGTTGATATAATGCCCTTGCACACTGTATACTAGCATTCTTCAACACTCATTAGGAAAAGTGCATGCTTTAAAGGCTACCATCAAACCCCTGAACTGTGCTCAGCAGCTCCAGAACTACTGTTGTGTACTACAGATATGTATTCAAAATATCTACAGCATTGTTCACTATTTTGCCATCGATACACATTAAATATATTCATATGCTGTCTCGTGCCGCGTTCCTACCATCATGCCCATCCACTATGTTCCAGCATCCATCATGGTATACTATCCATCATGTCCCAGCTTACATCATGGTACACTATCCACCATCTCCCAGCTTCCACCATGCCACCGTGCCATCACCATAATCCACCATGATGATGGATGGTGGATTCCACCATTCCACATACTGGCAATATTTCCAATAGGGTTGTATCCCACCCTGCTAAAACACCGGAAAGGGTTGCAGTACCAATAAATAAATAAATAAATAAATAAAAATAAATGAGTCCCGCTTCATCTGCGGTTCGGCACGAGCTTCGGGCGTTTCCTGGGCACGCCTGAGACGACGGGCAGCGGCACGCCGGCGCTTCTCCGCTGCAATCTGCTCGTCGGTCTTTTCTCTGCGTTGTCTGGGCATGTCATGTAGGGTGTGTTCTATGTCGACAAACGACCATTTATGTTTTGCCTTGCCTCAGACAGGGCCCCGTCTATGTTGAATCGGCCGCATGTGGCTGGCATTGATTAAATGGAGGCAGCGCCAGCGCTGCGTGAGATATGGACGCCATCTGGCCATGATATCGGCAAACGCAAGACGCAGTACGCAGAGCTACTGGTAGGTGGCAGCACCGTGTCGTTTTACCAGAGCGTAGGAAACGTCCGCTGCTAACAAGCACTAGGGTCTTTAGAATTACGCATCTATGTATTTTCTACTAAAGGAACACACTATCTAATGCTTACGTATTGCTGTTGCGCCTCAGATATGCGTAATATTTGCTTTTTGGTCGACTGTGTTCAGAAGTATGAACGTAGCTACCAGTTCAAGCTGTGTGGTCGTTGAGGAAGGGGTTCACCTTTCGCAGCAGGACAGACACACGCATACACACACAGACAGACCAAAATTTCTGCGTTGAAGTATCCCAAGAAAGACTATCGTCTTTAAAAGTGAACGACGCAAAGAAAAAGGCGTGACGTTGCAAAATATAATAAAGAAAACAAAGGAGCCAACCACGACGATCGACGGTGTTCCCAGCGGCCAATATCTGGTGAGCACGGGAACACAGCGAACGGCAATCACGAAAGAAAAAATAAGCAGAAGGGAAAGAAAAGCGAGTGGCATCGGATTCCTTGGAGAGTCCCACGAAGGCGAGTGAAGGCAGAGGATCGTCCACCGCGCCGGGCGTTGAAGACAGCTGTCGGGTTGCGGACCCGAGCGACCAGGGCTTCATCCGGCCAGGACCTCCTGCTGACCAGATTCCAGCCGACGGAACCCCAGTGGCTCGCAAGCTCCAGGCAAGGTCTTACTCAATCCTGTGCCCGTAGGCACAGGATTGAGTCGGGCTACGGGTCCGAGTTCCACGCAGAGATGCCTGGACAAGATGCCGCTACCACCTGAACGACTATATGGCAAACCACGTCGTCCGTCGCGACCGGAATTACGGCGTCGTCATCTTTCCGAGCCGGCTGCACTTCGCTCATTTGGTCTTCAATCAAGCTCATCGACAATTTGGTGAGAGCCATGCGCTTCTCCCGCGTCGCCTTCGCAGATCACTGTCGCACCTTTAAAGACTAAATCCCCAGGAGTCCCGTAGCCCCTATAGACGTTTTGCTAGACATGTTTTGTCACACGTTGTGAGATTTTCCGCAAGTGATTATTGTTTTTGTTTTGCTGTTTTCTTATTAGTTTATATTAAAAGCTCTGTGTTGTCTTGTATGAAAAACGGCTTTGTCCTCAATTAGGCTCTCGGAGGCTTCGCCTGAGAGAGTTGTCTGAAAGTAAATCTCGCAAACAAAAGAACCTGTATTATCACAAATTGGCATCCGCAGCGACAGGGCAAAGCATTTGCTTGTTCGCAGAAATTGTATGCTTCGCAACCATGACCAGCACTTCAGAATTGCGGGAAGTGTTAGAGAAGCTGGCATGACTCATGGGTTTTGAGGGCGCTGAGTTAAAGGCGTAGTGTGACGAACGCAAAGCGGCTGAGCTAGAAGAGAAGTAATTGGAATTTGAAAGGGAGATAAAGAATAAGGAAAAAAATCGCAGCATATCCACGGGGTGAATGATGATGAGTGGGCGAAGCTCTGGAGAGAATCATCGGTAAACCGTGGATCTTACGTGCAATTCGCCCAGTCGATCATCGTGTAAAGACGTCTCACGCAACCCCTTACACAGGCCGGAACGCGCACCGCGTTTGCCGACGCCATCACATGACCGCTGAGAGAGTAAAAGGCGGAGAGGCCTCAGCGTCTTACACCAGCTTCTTACGAGGGTCGTAACGCGCTAGCACAAACGCGTTAAAAACGCGCAGTCTTTCGTTAATATTGGGTGTTTACTGCCATCGTGGTGCATGTGTCCATGTGCGCTTCGTGGCGTAGTGGCTAGCGCCGAGCGTTCGGAAGCGAGGGGTCCCTGGTTCGATTCCGCGCTTCGGACACAACGTTCGGAATTTTTTTCTCTTCGTCCATGGTCCATGAAGCGCGATCCGACACGTACGGCGACGATCCAGGAGAATGAGAGGAGCGCTCCCGACGCAGCCCCGCGCAGCAGCTAATCGGAGAGCAGCGGCGGCTCCAGCGCTCATATACAAGTACCGCCATCTAGCGGACATTCCAAGAACTAAACGAGAGGTGGCTACCTACTACATACATCGGGGACGCACGACCCACGCCTTAAGGAGCTTCGCCCCTAAAATGTAGCGAGGTAGGAAGCGAGAAGCCGTGATGGCGGCCAACGTAGGCCGTGCCGTCGTCACTACCTTTTATTTGCCTCAGAGGAACAAGTGCAGAGCGGAGCGGCGGGCTACAGCGTCTCGTCCAGCCGTGAGCGTTCGCGCGTTCTCTTTGTCGTGGCTCGCGACCTCGAGCCACGCGGCATGAGCTCCGCGAGAGGCGCGGCGCGGTTAGCGCGGTGGCGGGAAAACTATGATGATGATGAGCGTTCATGGAGATGACGCTACAAAAAACAAATGGAAGAATGAAAGTTAAGAACACTTTAGTTACAGCTTGAGCTGCCATAGGCAGAGCAGGCGAGGCTCGTTGCCACGCGCGGATCTCGGAGGGCGAATACCGAGCGTGAGAGAGAGACTCGTTTGGCAACGATAACGTTGTGAGCACGGCAAACCAGATTTTTATAACACAGCACACGGCAAACCAAAATTGAACAAAATGTATATACGAACAAAAAAAGCTAACACCGAGAAAGGCCTACTAAAATCGAAATTAACTGATTAACAATACTCTTCCAACTCGATTTTGGCGCAGCGCTTCGTGCTAAGTCAGGCCACACTGACTCGGCTGACGCAGTCACGAATAGCACATGTGGAATGTTCTTACTGGGGTCGGCGCTGTTCTTCCGTTGCTGTAAAGTCCGCTGCCGGTCTGGAACTAGCTTGATGACTCCAGGTTGTTGCTGGCCTCCCTTACGTCGTTCAGAGGATACCGCCTGCTGCCGTAGCCGACGCCCGGTCTCAAGTGGTGACGTGGCAAGTCTCCCCTAGTTAGGCCTACTCGGACGCCTAAGCACAAGTACGGTCCTCCGCTCGATGTAGAGGTGTGACGGCCCGGTGAATTGCTGCTGGCCGACCCTTGAAAGGGGATTGTTGGCGGTGCGTCGGGAACCGTCCGCTGCAGAACCTCCAGAGAGCCTCGCCCGAACATAATCGAGGTCCACGGCCACACGATGGGGTACCAGCGTCCCGGCTGCGGAACCGAACACCTCGTCCCGTCGACAGAGCGTAGCTGCCGATGCGTCCTTCCTCGGCGGTCGCCACCCAGACAATTGCCAGCTCGGCGCTTTTCCACTTCCGATCGCGGCGCGGGTTGCGTGCCACGAAGCCCGTCGTCAACCAACTACGAACACCAACGTGTCACCGGCGCGTGCATTTTGGCGCCTCTCCGTTACTTCGCACGCCATCTCTCGTTCTTCGCCATGTGGCGCGTGCTGTGGCCCTTTACTCATGACATTGGCCCCTTTCTTGAAAGTTTTTTTTTCTTAAAGAGACTCTTCTTTTGCCATAGTGAAGGCTGTCTTGAATATTTGCAGCGCTTCCTGTTCGCTGCCTCACCACACTTGTTACGCGCACTTCACGAGTCACGTTACACCACACACACCACTAACACATAAGCACCTCACCCATTGTTCAGCTTCAACCACAGTGAATGTTCATGATGTTCATATTTCTGTGCTCTATTGGTCTATTCACCACGCTAACATCAAATGAGTATAGAATGCACGAAAGAAATCAATAACTCGAAAACATCAAATAATATTCACCAAATCACTTTCGGTTTCAGTTCATCCCATTAGCATCACCACTGAGTACAATTCACAACAATCTGTATCCATTCACCAGTATCAGTTCATCACTGTGCAGCACTGTTACATTTTTTTTTCTCTACACACAGATCAACAGCCTCTACTCATAAAATTGCCAACTTCTGCTCTTATATGGAGGCTTTGCTACAGAACATCGCACTCCTTTAACACCATAGCATAACTCCTTTTTGCTTGTTTTACTCTCCTCATTGCACAAAATCCTGAACGTATCATAGTCATATCTTCTCGGTCTGTAACTGTGCCTTTCCATCCCGACCCTACCTCCTATTACTGCCATGCAGGCAACATTTTTTTTTCAGTTCCTCCATGCCTCTCCACTATCGTCTGCAGATTCGCATTCACTGATTTCCAATACCTCCTAATATCATATTGGACTCCCGGCCAAAAGTACTCTTCCGTTACTCTCTTCAGCATATTTTTCTGTCCTGCGTGCTCCGCGATAAGATTCTCATGCCCCCATATTAGAATCTTACTCCTGAACACTCTGGGCACTACCAGCTGTTGTATCTTCTTTCCTGAACTAAAGCGGCACTTTCTATACAACAGTCCATTATGTATTAAGAGCTCAAATAGATTCTTGCTCCTCCGTTTCTTGAATGGTTCCCCAACCTTTTGGAAACACCCTTAAACGATTCGTCCTTTTTCTGTTCTTGGAACTCCATAGGGGTTACGTCTATCCTCGGAATGGTTACCACCTTCAAACACGTGGACTCCGCTTCTGTGTTTACTGCCGCTCTCGTCATTACTGTCAATGCCACTTCGGTCGCTTGCGGCTGCACTTCTCGTAAACCTTGACGGCATGGCTCCTCTCGTCTACTCTCTTTTCGTCCCCCCACTCTCACGAGGTGTGCATTACGTTCCTCTACCGCGTCCTTGTTCTTCTCCCAGTTCCTATAAGGCTCATCTACTTTCCTCATTCCTGGTACATTACCCAATATCAGGTCGAACATAGGCTTCTCTAAGCACTTTTCTCTCACCCAACCTGTGTAATATGGACATGCCATTTTAATTCGCGCCTCTGGAAGCCTTCTCACAGAACTATCCACCAAGATGACTGTAGCATACTTTCCCGTTAGGTTTGCTTCGTCCACTAAACTTTTTTTCACCAAAACAATATTTGTACCCGTATCTCTCAAAACTCACCGTTTTTCCATGCACTTCCCCATCTACCACCGGTAAACCATCTCCTTGCGGGCTAATAGTAATTTCACTCTGCTGTCCCGCGTCTTCCTTCTGCATTTGTTCCCCTTCTGCCATGTTGTCTCTCTGGGAACCGACTATACAAGCTACTTTGTCTGTAGTCCCTCTTTGTTTCAGGCTGTTGTCCTGGGGTTCCATATACATGCTACCTTGTCTGTAGTCCCTGGCCTACACTTATTTGCACGGTGTCCTCTTCTATTGCACAACTGGCAAACTACTTGGGGATGTGTACGACCACCCCCAGCTCGACAGTTCATAGCCCGGTGCCCACTGCGGTTACACAGGAAGCATCTAATCAGTCGCTGTGACATGTTGGGTGCTCCCTGCGCCCTACTCTTCGTCTCATCTGATTTTGTCTTGACATGCTCATTCAAGTTTCTAAGCCCTTGTGCCTCCAAATACTGATCCGCATACTCTGCCACATCATTAAGTGAGGCTGCCTTTCGTTCGTTAAGAAAAACACTTAACTTGTTGCTACAGAAATCTGGGAATTGCCCAACCACCATACAGTCACGTACACCTTCGTATGTCTTTTCCACATTTGATATCCATCTGTCAAAGTAATTTTACAAGCGGCACATAAACTGTTTGGCTGTCTCGGCATTCTCTGGCCTGCATCCACGAAACCTCTCCCGGAAGCCTTCCGCCGTCAACCTAAATCTCTGCAACAGTGTCTTCTTGACTTTGGCTGTGTTCCAATTCTGGACAGCATCGTAGACAGCCTACCTCGACAGCTTCAAGGACAGCTTCGCGTGCTTGCCGTCCGAGTAATGGAACGCGCCCAGATGACGTATACATGACGAGGCGCCATCTCGCGTCGACAAAAGAAAGTTGAAAAGAACGCTCCCAATTTTCGTTCATTTTGCTTATTTCGTGTTCCAATCTACGAAAAACTCAATGCAGCTCACATAAATTGCGTAAGAAAGCGCCTATTTGCGAGCAGACGACCGCTCCGGCGAGGTTCGTGGATATTCAAGCAATCCTCGCAGCCGCCATCTTGTTTGGACAGCAAAGTAGCCTGCATCGTTTTTGTCTTCGTATGCCGTCTTCGCGAAGCTGCCTATTTTGCCGTCTACGTTAGAAATGGAATGGGACTTAAGATGGCCGCTGTTACGTAGCCGTCTATTTAGCCGTCTACCGTGAGTATTGGAACACACCCTTTGTCATAATCCATAGAGTCATCAGCGGGCATTCGACCAAAAACTCTTAAGGCTTCTCCAAGCAGACACAGACCAAGTGCTGTTGCCCACTCTCTTCTGCCCCAACCTTGGCCTCTATAGAGGAATTGGAACGGATTGCTATAGCAATCCGTTCCAATCTATGTAAATATGCGTCCAAGTTATCGCGCTTTTCATCAAATGGGGCCATTAACTTTCTAGAACATATGCGGGTGGTTTTGGGTGACTGCGGACCAGAGGATGCCGATGTCACACTCTGTACATCTTGTGGCACACCGTTTATTTGTGCTATTCTCAACTTCAGTTCGAGCAGCTCTTTTTCCTGTTGAAACTCGCGCTCCTATTTCTCTTTTTCATACTCGCGTTCCCTTTCCCTCAGTGCTATCTGCTTATCTTGCTCCCTCTGTGCATTGTCAAAAAAAAATTGGTTTCCTCTTTGCTCATTCCTAAATCCTTTGCTACCGCGGCCAAACGCTTCCAATCCATCTCGGCACTCTCCGAGTATCAGTGACTGGCCAGGGGATGAAAATCATGGCACAGGCTCGCCAATTTTTGTCACGTACACAGATCTCGGAGGGCGAATACCGAGCGTGAGAGAGACAGACTCGTTTGGCAACAATAACGTTGTGAGCACGGCAAACCAGAGTTTTATAACACAGCACACGGCAAACCAAAAATGAACAAAATGTATATACAAGCAGAAAAATCTAACACCGAGAAATGCCTACTAAAATCGAAATTAACTGATTAACAATACTCTTCCAACTCGATTTTGGCGGAGCGCCTCGTGCTAAGTCAGGCCACACTGACTCGGTCGACGCAGTCACGAATAGCACATGTGGAATGTTCTTACTGGGGTCGGCGCTGTTCTTCCGTTGCTGTAAAGTCCGCTGCCGGTCTGGAGCTAGCTTGATGACTCCATGTTGTTGCTGGACTCCCTTACGTCGTTCGGAGGATACCGCCTGTTGCCGTAGCCAACGCCCGGTCTCAAGTGGTGACGTGGCATGTCTCCGTGGCAAGTCTCCCCGAGTTAGGCCTACCCGGACGCCTAAGTACAAGTACGGCCCTCCGCTCGACGTAGCGACGTGACGGCCCGGTGAATTGCTGCTGGCCGACCCTTGAAGGGGGATTGTTGGCGGTGCGTCGGGAACCGTCTGCTGCAGAACGTCCAAAGAGCCTCGCCCGAACGTAATCGAGGTCCACGGCCACACGATGGGGTACCAGCGTCCCGGCTCCGGAACCGAACACCTCGTCCCGTCGACAGAGCGTAGCTGCCGATGCGTAGCTGCCAATGCGTCCTTCCTCGGCGGTCGCCACCCACCACTTCCGATCGCAGCGCGGGTCGCGTGCCACGAAGCCCGTCGTCAACCAACCACGAACACCAACGTGTCACCGGCGCGTTCATTTCGGCGCCTCTCCGTCACTTCGCACGACATCTCTCGTTCTTCGCCATGTGGCGCGTGCTGTGGGCCCTTTTACTAATGACACTTGTGAGAGAGAATCGCGAGCGAGTATCGCGCGCGCACACAGATAAGCAAGTGGCTAGACCACACTCGCAAAACTGTGTTAGCTGGAGCGAGTGCCTATTTAGTGGTACAGGGGTTTCTCTTAACCTTTATACGGTTGCCATGGGTGCTAACGGAGTGGCAGACACTCGCAAGCACAAACGCAGCAGCCCTAACAATTAGAGCTGTGGCTCCTATCCCGTGGTTCGCGTTAGATCGCAACCACGGCGGGTTCAGGCCAGGGGGACAGAGACAAGCCTTTGAACTGAAGGTGTTTATTCACCTTGTTGTGACGCAACGAACACGACATAAAATATGCAAGGCCCCGCCACGGTGGTCTAGTGGCTATGGTACTCGGCTGCTGATCCGAGGGTCGCGGGATCGAATCCCGGCCGCGGCGGCTGCATTTCGATGGAGGCGAAATGTTGAGGCCCGTGTGCTGTGCGATGTCAGTGCACGTTAAAGAACCCCAGGTGGTCGAAATTTCCGGAGACCTCTACTACGGCGTCTCTCACAATCAGAGCTGGTTTTGGGACGTTAAACCTCACATAACAATAAAATATGCAAGTTCCTCAATATTCCTTATGGCTGGGGCAAAAAGAGCCAGGCCTGCGCGGAATCGCAGGACAGTGACAGCGTAAGCTGAAGGAGCGACCTTCCTAGAGGCCATTGTAAACGCTTGGGGAAACTAGTGCAAGTACAAGTGGTGGGTATCCCCTGCGCCATAACTCTGCGATTTGGGCTTCTCTCTGCACAGCGGTCTGCACAGCGGTCTGCCCTGCTGCAGCCGCGCGCGTAACTCTGCGATTCACTTCTTCAGCAGCGGTCCGCATCTTGCGAGGAGGCGCCATCAGGTATATTGAAGAGACAAGTCAGGTTGCTGTCGGCGCTGCGCACGTCGCCTGTCGCGTGACGCATGGAACGATACGACAAAACTGCTTCACGAATCAGCGCTTCGTAAAAACACATTTCGAAGGCTATGCGGAGGAAATCAGCGCCAACAGATGGCAGCAGTTGTCCTGTTCTTCACGAGGAGCGATAGTGGTTACGGACACGGGCGGCGGCGGCGGACAACTACGGCGCCGTTGTTGTGATCTCATCCCAGGCAGCACAACAACATTGGACCCACCTTCGCGCAACGTTGGAAAACATTGGATACAATATTGGAACTACATTGGATTTCGGGTCCCATGCTACACTTTTGACTAGATTAGTCCAATGTTGGATACCAGTCGTATAATGTTGGAAAAATTGGGAAAGAATGGCTTTGGCCAACATTGTCCATCGTTTGTATTTTCAATATTGGTAAGCTTGTATAAACAATGGAAGCTCTAACCGTTCTTTCCAGCCTTTATTGATGGCTGTCCATCATTTTTTGCCAGCATTCATCGTTGGATGAGGCAGCATTTCTTGCCAGCCTACTTTATTGGCTGATTCTATATTTTCCCCACCTTTTTTATTGGCTATCATGCATGCGCTTAAGTTTGTTTTGCCGAGGCTTCTGGCTCTAGGCAAAAAGCAAGAATATCCAGTAAATTATGGGAGCAACAATAGCTTTATTTTGTACTTAGTATGCATGTATGTATTGCCAGCTTGGGAAATGAATTTGGTTATGTTCACGATTCGTGGTTATGACGATAGCATAAAACAGACATAAATGGTCTATGCACTCATATGTTAATTGCGAAGCGTATCTTTCGAACACATACACACATACAAATAAGCAAAATATCTTCTTTGTGACACATTTTATTCGTGAGTATAAGAGACATGAGAAGGGATTGAAAAGAAAGTTCCGATAAAATCAACAAATCAATATTCACTCTAAGTTTGAAGTCCATTGTATATAATCAGCATCGAGAAAACTAAACGCATAAGCACCATAAGCAAAAAGAAGAGGCACAAGAAAACATACGCCTAAACCTATGCGACACGTTTTGGTTTACGTGTTTACGCGGCGCAGCTGAAGCTTGAAAGGTTCCTGAAATAATTCCACGAAACAGCTGAATTGTAGAACTTTAACCCTTCCTTAAATAACACAGCATAAGTGAATGTTAGGATATGGTGATATGTTTCTGCATGCAGAATCCGGAACGGAGGCTATGTGGGGACAAACCGACGACTTCGAAAGAACAAAAAAACCAGGAACAAGAAATGACCGTTAAAGAGCACAGGGAAAACACAGTTTCACGCAAGACAAAAACACAAACATGAAAGTCACACGAACCAAAACAGCTTTGCTAGAACCGATTACTTCATCTGCGGCGACGTATACAACGAAGCCCACCACGTGTGTATTTACAAATAGACAAATATAAAGAAAATACGCGGTAATATATGCTATAATAAACCCGGCACACGCCAAAATGAGGGTGCGAGCACTACAGTATACGCAATGAGTAAAATAAACGAATGGCTAAATCGGTACGAAGCTTTCAGGAAAACCTTTAGAACTCTCGCAACACGTCGAGGCTCATCTGTTCAGTTCACTTAAAATGTCCGGTCCAAAGAAGCGCAGGGCTGCCACTTTTTCACTATGCAGAAGTTTGCAGCCGCAAGTTCCGTGTCCGTAGATTACTCAGGTGTTCTGACTTCGTAAACTCGCCAGTTTCAGCAGATACACGATGCCCGTGCGACACAACCTGTGCGTCCGAAAAACCTCTGCAGAGTGAAAGCCGCTTCGCCTGCCTCACCCCCAGCTCACTGCCGCAAAACATGTCAAACAGGTATGCGAAGCAAAACGGATTAGTGCCGCCCACGCAGCTTCCCCCTGCCGCCCCCCCCCCCCCCTGCCGTGGTACGCTTCCATGTTCGGCGGGCTCCTGTGCCCCCTGCTCGAGGTAGAAAGATAACAAAGGCTTTTCTTTACCTTCCAAAGTTTTGCATATGCCGTATTTGCTCATGCATAACTTATACCGTGCTTACTCGCAAATACCACGTAACTCGTGTTTTTTTTTCTCCATGCATCTAGGAGTTCCAAAAGGTGCGTAAATTACATGCGAATTTCGCAAATACTTTCGGAATATCGCGTAAGGAATCTTTACGCGTGCTGATCTGAGATGCGTGAAATGAAATGTATCACAAAAACGAATTCAGCTTTCACTCAACACAACGCGTACCTTAAGAGCCAAATGCATTCGTGGGCTACATTCAAGCATTAGCGGATGTGCGACTCGGAATCGTCGTCACTGGTGCTGTCAGCAGCATCTCTAAACTCTAGTATCAAGAGCGACTCGTGTTGACGTGGCAAAATTATCGTGGCGGAACGGTTCTCAGTTAATCGGCAAACACTATGTTGAATTTGTTTTATAGGAATCGCCAATACGTCGCTATTAAACAATCAAAATGCGACTGGCTATGGCGAAGCCTGGGCTACCGAACACTCAGTACCGAAAAAGGACAACACTAGCCTGCGCCACGTGGCACTGGGTGTCATGGGGAGAGCATGCAAGTAATATTTTTGCGTAAACCGTACATAAAGTTGGGAGTGCAGAAATTACGCGTGGGGGCTAATTATGCGAGTGCACATGGTACGTACATATATATTAACGTTGTTTCAAATGAAAAAGAGATCATTGATTCTAATATGTCATGTACTTCCCAATGTGAACAACATAGGCACGACAGTATTTACGTCTGGACAATATTGTCTCGCAAGCAGCATTGGCTGTCCTGTATTGAAGAAACCAGACAGAATGTCTGGACAGTATACACAGCCTACTTCTATTATTTTGGAAATATTGCAATGACAACAGATAAAGTGACCTGTTAGGCCATGCACGTGGGCTCGGAAGCCACTAACATGCTGCTGGGCATTTTGGACCATATGATGGCGTTGTAGAATGTAGTTTGCTCAACTTCCAATGTGCAAGTTCTAGTCTACTTCACACACACTTAGCTAGAACTTGCGCAAATAAAAAATTACGTAAATTATAGAGATAATTTTTCCTGCTGCACTGAATACATACACAATGATTTTTCTGAACTCATTTGCGGCACCGAGTGGAGCTAGTGGTCCCTTCATATTGGTAAAACAGGAAAAGAATCATGTGTACTTGCCACCATGTGTACCTGCCTCCCGATATATCATGTGTACTTGCAAATGTTACCAACATTGATGCTACAACTCTTGTGTGCGGACAATATTGTCCGACACAGAACATTGGAAGTCCAGCATTGGCTATACAGTGAGATTGATTGGACAATATATACAGCCTGCCGCCATTACATAACCAATATTGATAGGACTATGTAGAAACTGACCCATCATTACCATCCTTGTGCACTGGACGCACCAATAATGTATGCTGAGTGGCAACTATGGCCCACTTTTGCCTTGTTTACAGGATGGAGGAACCAATATTGCAAATTGAATGGTTACGATGGGCCATTGTTGGAGTCCTTAATAGATGGAATTTCCAATGCTGGCTTATGAGTGGTATCACAGGGCCTTCATTGGACCTCCGTAAGCCAACAAAAAAACAATATTGGCCCGAGCATCTGTGCTGCCTGGGATAACAGCTTACGCTGTAAAAACAACAATGCAAAGAGAAGCGCACGACGAAAAGGGGCTGATAGTGACTCAGCTCACTTCGTGTGGCTTTGCGCTCCGACCAAGAATGAACATCGCTCACGGAAGGCCGGACAGGGGCTTGGTGACAGCGGCGGGCGGCGATCTCGCGTACTTGGAGGGGATCCGGTTAATCCCGACGCCTCCAGACGAAAGACACAATGTCCCCGAGAAAGCGGCGCGCCTTCGCGATGTTGAGAGAGGAGGCATCTCCCCGAATCTTGGGAGAAGGGAAAGGGGTAGAAAGGAGGGAGCGGGGGGCGTACCGGTTTCGGCATTTTAGTAAAGTTGGGTTTCGGCACCGCGACGAGGCATGAAAGGCAGTGGGGAAGCGGCGTGAGTATCCTCTCCCACCGCGCCGCCCTTGCCAAAGCGTGCGCACGTAACACGCAACCGGTCCGCGGCCGCTGGAATGCGCATGCATTCCTACCGTGGCAAGGCAGCAAATTGGGCGAGTTGGAGAAAGGGGCTCAGCTGATAGCTGGTGTAGAGTTGGACAAGAGAGAAATGAGAAAGAGGGGAAAATATCTTGGAATGAGCGAGCAAATAAGGGATTCATCATCATCATCAGCCCATCTTATGTCCACTGCAGGACGAAGGCCTCTGCCAATCCTCGCCATCCTTGCCTGTCCTGCACCAGCTGATTCCATTTGATGCCTGCGAATTTCTTGGCTTCGTCCCCCCATCTTACTCTGCCGCCCACGGCTGCGCTTACCCTCTCTTGGTATCCATTCCGTCGTTCTAACTGTCCATCGGTTATCTATCCTTCTCATCACGTGGCCTGCCCATGTCCATTTTTTCTTGTTAATTTCGTTCATTATGTCGGCGACCCCCGTTTGTTCTCTGATCCACTCGGCTGTTTTCCTATCCCTTAGTGTAACGCCTCTCATTTTTCGTTCCATCGCCCGCTGCGCGGTTCTTAACTTCTTCTCTACCTTCTTTGTAATTCTCCAGGTTTCTGATCCGTAAGTCAGCGCTGGCAGGATGCAGTCAGTACTGGCAGGATTACGAACTTGAAATGACAATACTCCAGCTGCAGGTTCAACTCGCAAACGTTGAAAAGGCTTATTTGGATAGGCAGAGGCACGAGCGGACGTTAGGCGGGAGCTCCAGCGAGCCGGTGTTCGAGGCTCTCTCCAAGAGCATTGTTCAGGAGAATGAACCGTTATTGAACGGTGATAGTGAAGATTTCCATAGCTCTTCGCGAGAGGTTAAGTTGATGGCACATATGGAGGCGCAAAGGAGCTTCGAGACTAACGAACGTGGAAATTCCGCGCAGATTGAATTCTGTGGTAAAGCCTCTAGGAGGCCAAGCACATTTATGGAGGAGGTAATAGAACCTTTAAAATATGACGTCCAGTGCCGTACAGTATTCTCCCAAGAGTTTCTTGCTCATTGTTCGGGTGAACCGCTGGCGGCGGTTACGCTCGTCAACGGCATGGTACAGAACCATTTGGTGGACTCTCTTGTAAATGAAGGGAGATTGACTTGTCAGGACGGTACAGTGGTGATCTGTTCGAAAGTAGACGAGGAGAATGATCAAGGGCTCATCAATGCAGGCACAATAGAGTCCCAAATTGAGACAGCATTATGGAATGGCGTTAGCTGCCACATTTATTTGGATGACGAGGTCGACAGAGTGCGAGAATTCACTATAAAATCTGTTAAACGTGAACTGAAACTTGTTAGCGTTCTAGATGAAGAGCCAGGGGTCACTGTTCCGACACTCACTAGTGAGACCCGGAACGATTTAGATGCAGGGACAATTAAGCTGTGCCGGGTGAATGAAACGTAAACGATGCCTCAAGATTTGTACATGGATTTATGAGCAACAAGAACGCTCATACACCTTCTGGGATGTTCATGAAATCAGAGAGTATTCGTGCTGAGGGTTCGCAAGTGTCAACAGGTGATCGACGTAGGTTAAGCATTGACATAGCTGGAGTGATCTTCCGAACGCGTACGGCGCATTGCGCGTGCGATAAACGACTGCGGTTGGCGCACTTGCATTATGAGCGCGGAGCAAGCAACTTAGAGCGTCCGATTAATCTCTTAGGGCGCAACCGACGGGACGCGTCAGAGTGGAGACGCCTAAAACAATGTCTTGCGCTTTTCTCCGCCACTGTGAAAAGTGACGTGCGATTGATTTTGAACGGCATCATTTGAAAGCGCTGTAATAACTGGACGCATTCTTGGTTTTGACTTTTGGACTGTTAATGTACATTTCTTTGTGTATGGTCTTGTAGCTGAGTTTGAACTCTGTTTAGACTAACCACTAGGTCTCTTGTTAAGTGTGAAAGTGTGCAAAGTGTCTCACTTATATCGGAGTGTGATGACGCACTGTTTTAGGGGCGAAGCTCCTTAGGGCATAGGCTAGTCCGGCGTCGTCGTCGTCGTCGTAGCCACCTCTACGTCTCAGAATGATCACGAGATGTCGCTGCACTGCTGCTTAGCTAGTACATGAATTGATCAATAGATGGCGCGGAGGCGCTCTCTGCGTGCTCTAGTGTGATAGGAGAGCGCTAGATGGCGGCTGCGGATTCACAGCATATCCACGGAGTGAATGATGATGAGTGGGTCGAAGCTTCCGTCCGTCCGTTCGTCTGTCTATCTGTCCGTCCGTTCTTCCGTCCGGACAGATGCGTGCAGATGTAGGGGCAACGGAAGCCACGGCCTATGTAAACGGTAACCACCACGGCTCACGACCAACGAAGAAAACACGGCTCCAGTACGAAAACTGAAAATCACGGCTCACGAATAAAACATTTCTTATATATATATATTGTCGCGTAGACGTATATTCGTGTCATCTCTCCGGCGGCGACCAAGTAGCGACAAGAACACTACGCTACAGTACACACACAGTGTTTGTCACGTCTTTGATGATGTACTGGGGAAGATTCACGGAAGCTTCACGGTTTCTACCAATAAACTCCGGAGCTTCGCCCACTCATCATCATTCACTCCGTGGATATGCGTGGATTTTTTTTTGTGGACTATCGGCTGTAGTGTGTGTGCACGTGTTGTGCGTGACGTGATGCGCACTGCTCAACAGTTTCTTTTCTGTAAGAAAACTTTTTCGAAAGGGGCTTATTGTGATGTGTGGGGTGCCCGATTCACAACGTGTCGTTTGAAAGTGCGCGGGAAAAAAGTGAATGACGCAAGGAAAAGAAAGACCACAGAAGACGCTCGTGTACTGAATGAGACGAGTGCATGAAAAACGACGACGGCGAAGAAAAGAAAGGCGTGGCGTTGGAAAATACAATAAACGAAACCAAGGAGCCAACCGCAAAAATCCACGGTGTTCCCAGCGGCCAACATCTGGTGAACACGGGAACACAGCGGTCGCCAATCACGAAAGAACACATAAGCAGAAGGGAAACAAAAGCGAGTGACATCGGATTCTTTGGAGAGTACCACGAAGGCGAGTGAAGGAAGAGGATCGCCCACCGGGCCGGGCGTTGAAGACAGCAGTCGGGTTGCGGACCCCACCCACCAGGGCTCTCCAGACCAGGACCTCCTGCTGACCCGACTCCAGCCATCGGAACCCAGTGGCTCGCAAGCTCCAGCAAGGAACTACTCAATCCTGTGCCCATAGGTACAGCGGGAACAGTCGGGCTACGGGTCCGAGTTCCACGCTGAGATGCCTGGCCAAGATGCCGCTACCATCTCAACGACTACATGGTCGCCCACGTCGTCCGTCGCGACCGGAATTACGGCGTCGTCATCTTTCCGAGCCGGCTGCACTTCGCTCATTTGGTCTTCAATAAAGCTCATCGACAATTTGGTGAGAGCCATGCGCTTCTCCCGTGTCGCCTTCGCATATCACTGTCGCACCTTTACAGACTAATACCCCTATTACACGGGCGCCTGCAACCACGGTTAGCGTAACCGCGGTTAACAATTTCACCGTAGTTAACGCCAACCGTAGTCCACCGGAGTTACACGGGCTATCGTGTTCGCCGTTTACAGAAGCTCCGCCCACATCCAGCACATCGGCATAACACACTCGCAAGACTTCGTATCCTCGTCATTATAGGTACGAGAGAAGCAACTTTCCACAACCCTGCTGTCACGGGGCTAGCGAATTAACGTGCCCTCGTGTAGGTTCGTGCGTTGAAGACTCGATGGCTTGACCGTCATCGAGAAAGGATAGACGAGACCGTTTGTGCAGGGAAGAAAAACAAATAACACTCGCTGTATTTACAGAAACGGATTAAAGAGAGGAAAGGATAAAAACAAGGTGAAGCATGCAAAGTAGACAAAAAGTTAACAGAACTCTGAACGTGAAGAAGAATAGTTAACAGTGCATAAGAGTAAGTTGAACAGGAAAGAATGTCACCGTTAAGGTGGGCACACCAGAGTAGACGGCGAGGTTGATGAAGACGCACTCGGGGCGGACTTGGGTCAAGGTGTCTCTTGCAGGGAAGGTAGCGTCCTTTCGGCCTTCTTCATCCGACGCTCGGACAACGAACCGGGGACGCAGTTGTGCCTGGCCAACGCCAGATGCTGTACCGCTCGGGTACACGCCCAGGTGGGAGCCTGCAGCGGCCTTGCCACAGGAACTCGGCCGCCACTCCCACGCCCTGGTAGGCTTCCTTCTTCCACCACGTCTCAGCCACGTCTCCCTGGCTCTGCTCCGGAAGCCTCGGCAGTCCCTTCTCTTCGTCGTGTCGCCTCCTCATTGGCCGACTGGCCTCGCGCCACCACGCGCATTGACGCACTGCCTCGTCGTCTTCTATGTTGATGGAATCGGTGGCGCGCACTTCAAACACATTACTCTTTGCCCCGCACGGCCACTTCACTCCATCACACCTGCATCGTTCTGTGAGGACACTGTTGATAAAACTACGCCTTTACGAGCGACAAACGCATCACAACAATCCACCGTCACCGCGGAGTGCCCGGCGCTGACACTCCGAGCGTTAGGCCTAGCGAGGAGTACGGCGGTGCCGTTCGCGATCAAGCGCGACTAGAGCTCCTCGCAGAGAGCTTGGTTTTGACATCACGATTAACATTAGCACTCATATATCATGCCTGAACATGTGCGATTAGTTTCACCTGCGTCTCGATGTGAATAGGAACGTCTGAAAGGAAACGAGTCGGTTCGGCGAAACGACCGTTGCCGCTGCAGTGTTTACCTTTCGCATCGCGGCACGCGATCTGTCGAGCAGTGTAAAAGCGGCCAATGCGTTGCAGAAATGGCAAACTTCAGAACTAACTTTGCTCAGTTATGGATTATTTTGTGTCATAAGCAAATCGGAGTCAACATTTTAAATGCTGTCGCGAGTGGTGGTATAGCGAAAGCCTCGGTAGACTTGGCCCGAGCGGTACGAGCGTGCGGAGTCAACCGCGGTGCGCTGCAGAGCACGCACGCGCGTTTCGACCACTTGGGTGCACTGAGGAATAATATCGTCCAAAAACTGTGTTACAGCTTCTTATATGCCACAACGGGTAGAGGGCCACCTTTGGGAAGATATCTGCGAAGCGCCGCTGAACTTGGGAGTGGTACCGTCCGCCATTTCGTCCGTTTCCGAACGTCAGTTTACGCTTAACCGAGCTTGGTAAGCTCCGTTGGCGGCCAACCGCGGTTAGCAGCCCAACCGCCGTTTCGCGCGCCGTGTAACTGCGCTAACCGCGTTTAACGACAACCGCGGTTACGCTAACCGTGGCTAAGGGCGCTCGTGTAACAGGGGTATAAATTCCCAGGAGTCCCGTTGGCCCGTATAGAGGTTTTGTTAGACATGTTTTGTCACACGTTGTGAGATTTTCCGCAAGTGATTATTGTTTTTTTTGCTATTTTCTGATTAGTTTATATTAACTGCTCTGTGTTGTCTTGTATGAAAAACGGCTTTGTCCTCAATTAGGCTCTTGGAGGCATCGCCTGAGAGAGTCGTCTGAAAGTAAATCTCACAAACAAAATAACCTGCATTATCACACGGGGGTACCTTGCTGCGCTCAGTATTACTCCCTTTTCCCATGCCGTCCGTTAGAAAGTGACCCTCCGCCCCTCGTGGCTTCTAAGACTGACACTCCCCTGTGCGCCGCCTAGATGTCCGGCTTTTGTTGTTGGGCAGGGACGCAGAAAAGAAAGGAGTCCGGTGGACGCAAAATAGACTTGGGAGCGTCAGAACATGGCGGTGGTATGCACTCTGTCGCGGGTTTTGGCCGCGGCGGTCGTATTTTCGATGGAGGCGGAAATACCAGAGGCCCGTGTACTGCGCGTTGTCAGTGCACGTTAAAGAACCCCGGGTGGTCGAAACTTCTGGAGCCCTCCACTACGGCTCTTCTCTCTATATCTTTCAGTCCCTTTTCCCTACCCCCACGGACGCTTAGCTGTGCTCCCTACATGGGCTGCAGAAATAAGCGCTCTATCCTTAACCGAACCACAATCATCATCATCATCGGCGGAGGCTCGTTGCTGGCCGGACCACACCAATGGCTGTTAATGAAGGCGACCCGGAAAGACCACCGGATTGCTCTTTCCAGCGAGCCTCTTTGCCGAGCTAAATTGTGTCCGCATGGGATAAGTTTTCTACGCCGCCGGTAAACTGTCAGGGCTTTCTCTTCAGAACTGAAATGTGTATATTTTGGTCAGTTTGTTTCGAGAGATGGTTTAATCTTACGACGCACTGACTGGAGGCGGTGCTATATGCAAAGATTGGTTAAAGAGGCGCAGTCGTAGGTGAAGTCATCTCTAAGCGAGAGAAGGTGCCGAGCTTCAGAGGTGCAGCGAGCCCTGTCCAATGGCAGCCTCGATGTTCGGCTCTCCAACGTCGAAAAAATGAGGTAGTCCTTGCGAGATATCCAAGTCGACAGCGATGATCGGAAGGACTCCGTGAGCTACAGCTACTTCAAGGACAACATCCAAGCCCCGATACGAGCCGCCAGTCGACGCACCGGCGACGAGACGATTGAGCCGAGAAATCTGAGATAATCCCATTTTTATTTATTGACTGAGCCACTAGTTCCCGGGCTACTCGGTGATTTCTGTTCTTATTAACAATTACGAATATATTAGCCAAGGTTGTGTTGCACATCGCGCCTATGTTGTCCCATTATTGTACTTTCTTGTTTTGTTTAACATTGTATTAGCGACATAATGCCATCTGTACATTCGGTTATGCTTAGAAATTAAATTGCATGTTCTTGTTAGTTCAATTACGTCTGCTGCCTGTCTTCTTCCTCACCCCAGCAAGAATCCGTTTTCTTTGGTAGATGGTTGAGATGTATGGCTAAAGCGGGATGAGGGAGGTTAACGAGTGCGAACGAAATAATAGTATTTTTCAGGGACTGAAAGACAGCCATAGTCAAAACGCCGATGACCTTCAAATTAAACCAATTAAGTATGTCATTGATTTACTTGCACCAGCATTAACTCACATATACAATTTGTCCCTCACGACGGGCGTTTTCCCGAGTAGAATGCAAATAGCAAAAGTGTGAGTGATTTATAAGAGTGGCGAAAAAAACAACTTAAGCAATTATCAACCCGTATCTGTTCTGCCTATTTTTTCAAAGGGGCTAGAAAAGGTCATTAACACACGCATTGAAAGTTTCTCTAAAAAGCACAATAAAAAGCATAGCTTGGGCCTCGTTGCGGCAGACTTGGTGCCTTAGGTAGCATGCGAGGGCTTATTGGGCAGCAGCCATCTCGTCTAAATTCACGTTCTACGTGACGCCTCCTGGCAAGAAAGTGTGTTCCACACACGCCGCCTTGGCCATGAGTGGCGCTGCCTAACACTCCCAGGATAATAAGTACATAAATACACAATAAAGTGGACGGGGGGGACGAGCGCCTTCGTAGCTCAGTTGGTAGAGCATCGGACGCGACATCCGAAGGTCGTGGGTTCGGGTCCCACCGAAGGCAGGCTTGTCTTTTCGTCCACTTTAATTCCTTTCTACTTTCTCCACAATTACAATACCACAAGTAATTTCCCCTGTGCTCTCCTTGGCTTCATTATCTGTTTGCTCATTAAGTTGTTTCTAACAATCTCCTTACTGACTGTCAAGACGTTTTCAGAAAAAAGGAGGAGTACTGAAACTGCACTCCTCGTTCAAAAGGAAGCTATATTGCAAAATTTCGAAAATAAGGTCATGACATTAGGTATCTTTCTGGATTTCAACAAGGCATTTGACCGAGTCAACCACTTAATACTACTTGACAAATTAGAACGTTATGGTTTTAGAGGAACGGCCTTGCAATTAATTAAAAGCTATTTAAACTCCCGTCAACAGTACGTCGAATTAAGCAAACATAAATCCAGGAGGATGCCCATTGAGTCCGGAGTTCCTCACAGAAATATATTGGGCCCAATATTTTTCCTCTTGTACATAAATGACATCGTACGAATTTATCGTCAGTGCCAGTACCTCATATATGCAGATGATTGCTCAGTCCTTATAGAAGGAATAAACATGAACGAAATAATACCTAAAGCTACGACCTTTTCTCAGCGACTATACGTGTGGTGCAAAAACAATAGGCTGAACCTAAATGGATCCAAAACGAAATGTGTCCTGTTTCGTCCACAGTGATCCGTAGAAGTGGCATCTGGGAACATAACACTAGGTCCCTACCAAATCACCATTGAAAAATCTGTAAAATTACTCGGAGTCATCTTTACGGAGCACATGTCCTGGAATGAACACATAAAAACCTTACAGAATAAATTAAGTAAAGCTACTGGTGTGGAGCCGTTGTTGCCACATTCTTCCTGCTCATGTGAAATGGATGTTACACTACGCTTTGCTCAATTCCCACTTGTACTACTGCGCCGCAGTGTGGGGAAACGCCACACTTACAAACCTGCACAAACTTACATTAATACAGAAAAAAGCACTAAGGTCTATTGAAAACGCCCCGTTCTTAGAACACACAGATCCATTTTTCGTAAGTACAGAATTATAAAATCAGACAAAATCTACACCCACAAATTACTAATAATGTATAAAAGTGCTCAACTTGCTAAACTCGACAAGCTTTTAGACCTAGTTAGCTCAAAGGAAACAATCGCGCTGTATCCCTTTAGGTACGAACCACCCTATGAAATTCCCTTCTCTCGCACACATTATGGTACAGAGAGAGTTAAACATACAATGCCACTCATATTAAACACATACTATGCACGAGATAGATATATTAACACTAAGGAAACAAGAAATACTGCATATCTGCGTGGCCTAGAAAAAAAAAAGCTTTGCACTTTAAATAAATTCACAAGAAACGCGTGGAGACGCCAACGGCAGTATTTCTGCGGAAAGAGCTCTCTAACGCTATAGCGTTAAAAAGCCGACTACTCGCGCTCACGTGCCACCCCATATATATAGGCACTGGGTCTTGACTTGCAGTGTAGTGCCGGTAGGAGATTCCACTTGTGCGTAGTTGAACCATAAGAATTCGAAGCGTGCGCGTTAACTAAATTATACCCCTGTCACACTGGACGTTTTAATATCATTCGAACACAATAACATTTGCATCGAATGACATTATTCCGCTGCTACACGGCGACATTTAACATCATTCGAATCGAATGACTTATGAAATCGAATGAGTTCGAGCAACTCATTCGCATTCGCACTGGGACCGAATGTGTACTCTCTACCCCAGAGACAACGTAAACGCGCGGCACTGAGCATTCATAATTTGTGAAACGTCATGTGAAAATGGTATTACTTTAGCGCGTTTGACGATATTCACCATTTTAAAAAGAAAACAGCCAGGCAGGCCGTAACAAAATGTCTTTACTCTCGACATCAGCGGCGTCTGACCGGCTTCGCTATTTCAACACAGGGTGCAATCGCGAACGCCGTTTGCTTGAGTGCTTAATTTAGCGTCTGTGTTTCTCATTAACGCGCTTTGCTTACAAAAACAGTAAATGAGTGGTTCACCTGCTGCAAGTCAGCGTCCCCTTTGAGCGCTGCCGCATCAGCTGCAAATTATTCTGTTGGTGTAATTCAGCGAAGCAAAGCCCTGCGTTTATTTTAAATAAAATAGGACGACTTTTCAGCCACTCTGCACTTACGCTCTGCAGTTTTTTGGAACTGTTGTCACTGATATCGTAAACGAATGACATTACTTCTTCCTGCGTAGCACAACCACGGGTCGAATGACATTCGTTGCACCGAATGTCATTCGAATGATGTTAAAACGTCTAGTGTGACAGGGGTATTAATTCGGAACTTGGCACGATCTACGACATGGGAGTGCATGAATCTCATAATGACCAAGAGCATAAATGACAACGCGTTCGTAAATATACACACGCGTTGTCACTCGTTTCTATGAATGAGTGGCCAATGTTACGGGTGATTTACTGTAGCACCGAACGATCCCCAGTGCTTCGCCCACTCGTCATGGTTCACTTTGTGTAGATGCGTGAACTTTTTTCACTTTCGTGTTATAGGAATTCCTATGAGAGAGGGATCAGCCACATTTTTTTGTACTTTCCCTGTACGAGAAAGAGAAGGACACAAAACGAGGCGACAACGCCGCGTTTGGGGGCCTCCAGAGTCTCTGTTGCGTGTTGTGCCAGGTACGCGTTTAGGAGTAGGCGACGTGGATGTGCCTGCGACGGTGTTCGACTCTGCGTGCAGACATCAAGGCCCAGAATCTCTCGCACAAAATAGTGCCGCATTAGATGATTTATCTAGCATCTTGGAGTGCTCGTCGTGCTTCCTGTAGCACTAACAAACGTTTAAAAACAAGGAAGGCACCAGTGACAAATTTTATGTAAACCCCTTCGAATGAACCAAAGTGGCCACAATTCACGGAGCCCTCCACTGCGGCATAGGCATGTTATGGTTTTGCGACCCCCAACGTTACTGTGTGCTCGGCACTTTCATACTGGGAAGGTGACCTCCACTTTCTGTGACAGGTGTGCCGTAGCGTTCCCGATATCAAAGCACCGAGAAGTGGGCATATATTTGATGAAAGCGTTACTATAAATCTAGTCACCTGCTGTGTATGTAAAACACATCAAGTGAAATGGGCTCCAGTATGCTAAACAAAGCTGGCCGGCTGGGCTGCTTGGTGCCGCCACTTTGATCCTCATCAGCCAGGAGCAGTCGATGTTGGAGGCCTGCGTGGTGGGCTGCCGTCGAGCTGTGCGCGTGGTCGGCAACGTTGTGGCGCTGGCCATCTCCTTCTTGGGCTGCATGAGGACGTGCGAGAGCCTTTTTGGGTCTCTCATTGACAGCGCTGGCCTCGGCGACGTCACAATCGAGGTGAGATTTTAAATATGCATCGTAATTCAGAAGGCGTCCGTCCTGTACACAGCTTTTGTTCCGTAACATTCGCGTTGCGATCCCCACAAATGTCATGTTGACGTGTAGCTGCAACGAGGAGGCGCTTTCCAAGTCGGTACAGCGCTCCCAACGACTGTTCAGTAACGTGGGGAGACAACGTCGCTGTAGCAGTGGGTCGAGGACGTTTTTACTGAACGCCACCTGCTCGGCGAGCGATGGACGCTCCACATGTGCGCTTTCGTCGTCAGTGTATTACGTCACTCGCATGCTAGATTCAGGCAGGTTCTTTGTGGTGGAGGTAAGTGGGTTAGAGCCGGGCCGTCATTGCTGGTGCTCGGTGCTCGATCAGATTTATCCGCGCGAGCCCGGCCTGGTGGCGCATAGCGAGACCCGGGTCAGGTCCGAGTCCGTTAAAAAAATTGGCCTATTTGGTCCGATCCTGCCGGACCACAAGTCAAAGCTGACTGAGGCCCGACCATCCAATGAAGAGCAGGCAATTTTAAGGGTAAATAATCCAAGTTTTGTTCGCGCATGCTTCGACAACAACTATACTCTAACGTTCCAGAACCTGTTGTAAAAAGCACTTAAAGACGGCACTGGTTAAGCACTCATAACGGGTCGAGTGCGAGGGAAATTTGTTTACCATTGGCATGCTGTATGTACTTACGATACTGTCTCCAAATGTAGGCGTGCATCGTCAAGAGTGCTTGGTACAGATATATATTGTAGCAAACTAAATTATTCGTGGCATGAGTTCACTTTCCTTGCGCTGCACAAGAACAAAGAAAACAGGTCGCTCTGGTGTGTTGCTTGTTCAAAAAAAAAAAAAGATTTCCTTTTCTTACTGCACTAGCGCATTCTTCGATGAGAGTTTAATATATTCCGCTTCAAGCGGAGTGAGAGGTTACTACCCTAATGTACGGAGCTTTAACACTGACTGAGGGGAGTATATGTTTGCATCCGTCGCCGGACTTTTGCGGGTATGTTTATTCAACGCTGGCGTATAAGAGCCGACCGGTAGCTTGGTCAATGGCTCAAGTCACGCGGAGTGCACGAGCAATGCGCGTCAGAGACGTGCCGACTAGATGTCAGTGGAGAGGATGCCTCACTATAGAGTTCGTTACTCTTCGCTACAGGTACCCCGGGCATGAAACGGGAGCTGTACGGCGACGTAGCAGCTCGTCACTATGAGTGGATCATTGTACGGCTTGAGATGCCCTATTGAAACCTAAAGGCACCGGCGCAACCAGACGACACAGAAGGAGAGACAAGGACACACGAGCGCGGACTATCAACTGGCTTTATTTGGAAAAAATGACGTGGTTTTATAAGTGCCTCAATGAAGCATGGGAAATGTAGGGGGACAAAAAGAATAAAAGGG
Organism: Hyalomma asiaticum; assembly: GCA_013339685.2. NCBI lineage: Eukaryota > Metazoa > Arthropoda > Arachnida > Ixodida > Ixodidae > Hyalomma > Hyalomma asiaticum. The sequence continues at coordinate 6,848 of JABSTT010002231.1, read as the reverse complement.
GGGGGGGGGGGGGGGAAGGTGACATGTCAACAACGCAGGCGCAAAAACAACCAGGAAAGCACAAGAAACCAATCCAATATATTGCTTAGCAATATAACCCCCCGATAGCCGCATCAAGAAGATTAAATTCCGCGTCAAACAGAGCAATAGACGGGGTGCTTATGCACTTGCTGCCAAGTTTTCTAATATGGTAGGCTTCCAGACTTAGACGTGCAATTTTGTCACTGCTCTTGCCTAGGATCGTCGTCTCCTTCAACCGCGCCACACAACCAGGACACTTGATGACATGCGCAACCAAATGGGCGTACTTGTCATGTAGTTTGTTCAGATTTAGAGCGTGTTCCCCCAATCGGTCATTGACGCAGCGGCCAGTTTCGCCGACGTAGAACATCCCACATGACATGGGGATGCAATAGACCACTCCAGTGGAACATTTTACTAACGGCGTTTGATGGTTCTTCCAGCATCCACGTTTATTTGCATTGCAAATACGTGGGCACAACTTTCCCAGCTTGTTTGGGGCAGAGAAACGAATAGGCACACCGTGCCTGTTTGCCACCTTCTTGAAATTGTGGGAAAGCTTATGGATGTAAGGTACAACCTCAGGCCTAGGGGCCTTCTGGTGAACCTCTGCCGTAGTGCTTCCCGTTCCATGCTTGAATTTTTGAAGGAGTGACTCAGAAACGGCAGTCAAGACCGAGAGGGGGAACCCTGCGGCCGAAAGACGGCTTACCTGATTATAGAAACTGGAAGTGACTTGGTGTGGGCACGATTTCTGGAGAGCTGATTTCATGCACATCAACGCAATTCCTCTCTTAATTGTCTTGGAATGTGCCGAGACAATTAAGAGAGGAATTGCGTTGATGTGCATGAAATCAGCTCTCCAGAAATCGTGCCCACACCAAGTCACTTCCAGTTTCTATAATCAGGTAAGCCGTCTTTCGGCCGCAGGGTTCCCCCTCTCGGTCTTGACTGCCGTTTCTGAGTCACTCCTTCAAAAATTCAAGCTCCTTCAATTCAAACACACTGGTGTTCAAACTGGCCGCCTGATACGTACATAGGAATGCATCCGTTTTGTATAAGATGTCGACGCTTGCGAAACACTCGGTCGCCACTGGCACCACTGGAAAGGCAGATGTAGAGCGGCTGTAAGGTAAACAGGTGTACTGCAACAGATGATTAGTTTTTCAGATATATGTTGTAGGGGTTCTTCTACTAACACTACTGCTAGCAGCGGCATCGCCGCCAGCAACCCCCTCTCGTGGATTCGAGCACTCGACGAGCAGAGAATGTGGCAGTTGCGTCCGCGCGCTAGCTATCTTCGCGCGGCATCGCCGCGTTGCCGCGCGCGTCGGCCCGTCTCCGGGCAGGACAGCACGAACCGTCGCACGGGGCGAAAGAGGAGAACATTAGGCGCAACTCTCCGAGCATGGTAGTTTAATGAACTGTTAAATGAAGCAAATAATAACAAGGCCGAATCAAGATCTAATTAAATATAAAGGATAACAACGATAAACACGCTAACACAATAACACAAACAAAGGACAGTAACAAAGAACAACACGCGAACACAGAATAACACACAAAAATACCATGCAGGGAAGAAGCTCCTAACCCCCGGCCAGCGTACCCGCGACCGCGAGCCCTCAGAAAAGGAAAATAGAAGAACATACAGACATGGGCGTCGGTCGCAGGTCGCCGCCGTGGTCGCTGGGGCTCGAAGAGGCACGCCATCCGACCGATGGCCTGGTCGGCCGGAGGGTCACAAAAGTACGTGCGCACCTCTCCAAGACCCAGCAAGTTCTCCTGAGCATCTCCAAAACCCGAAACGGGCGAACGTTCTAGAAATTACTGCTGCCCAATGGCAGCCCAGTTAAAACCACATGCGGCGGAGCGGGCGGCCCCTCGCTATGGTCGCCGCTCCGGCCAGCTGGGAGAGGGGGATGCGGGGGCATTCCGCTCAAAACATGGCGTCCCCACATCGTGTTGCTTCTTCCGGTTGTGGTTGTGGTCATGGTCAAAGTGAACACTCTTGCCTCGTGTGTGCTACTTCAGGACGTTCATTTCGGTGTGACCTCGGCTGGTGAGTGGCGAAACATGCGTGCACGTCTATTGTCGCGCCTATGCGAGCACTTCGAGTGACACACAAGCAATGTCAGTTCTCCAAATAAGCCGGCCGTCTGACCAATCCCATGCTTCTGCATCCCACATATAATACGGACATCGAACTGAAGAGATTTCAGCCACTCTCAAATGTAATGAATATTTAGTAGCGCAGCTTGCAGCATCTTTTCCTGAGCAGAACACCTACCCTTTGATATTGTGCGTTTTTCTTTACAGAACGCCATCGGCTACATGATGACACCTTTGTCATTGGCCATGGGTGTCAGCTCAACGGACAGTGTCAGTTTCGGAAGAGTCATGGGCGTCAAGGTTGTCTCTAATGAGTTCGTCGCCTACATTAGTCTCATGAAATGCGTCAAGACCTTACAGGTATGTGCCTCGTCCTGAATGTTTAAGGTAGCGGGATCAACTGTGCAAGTGTTTGTAGCTGTGGCGCGTATGCGCTATCTTTGAGGACGTGACTTGGACGGCATTACTGGGCTTTATTTGGAGGTCCAAAAGGCGTCGCAGGCGGCACATAACGTGACGCCCATGTTTGTTTTTGTGGCGACTATGTGAGGAGGGTACGTGTAATTTGCTGTAGTTTAAAGGGTACTCGACAAGCGAAGCCGGCCGTCGCCGCCTTGGCAGTGGTAGCAAGCGCGCTCGCTGCCGGCTCGCTCTGTTGCTGTCGTGCATGTTTTCGGTGCCGCTTCAGCAGAAACGCAGCGATTATCCTACAAGAGCGCGATCGCAATTTTCAAACAAAATTGCGATCACGCTTCTCGCAGCGGAGCGTGATGGAACCGCAGCGATCGGAGTTTTTATGCCACCAAGGAATCTGTGACGTACTTCCGTAACGGAAGTAGATGTCTGAAAAATAAAAGCGCATATGATATTGAAAAATACTACCCTCTGGGATTCGAACCCACAACCAGCCAGGGTGTGGAGGTAGGAGCGCTACCAACCACGCCACTGACAGTTTTTTTTTCTTTATTACCAGACACAGTAAAAACACAGTCACTTGACTACAAAAATAAGGACAAAGGTGAACAAAAATTGAGTCTCACTTAAGGCGATCACTTTTGTGTCGTACACGAGATAAATTCGACCCGCGCGCTTCCATTAAAACTCCTTTAAAGCAGTCAGAGGTTCGATCTGGCTAAGCCACTCAGGCACACACTCTTGCTGCTTCATTTCCTCGATGTATCGTGCCATGCACCGCCGAAAATATATACGTGCTGGCTGGGCATCAGGATCGCAATGGTACCCGGCCATTCTGGATCGCCATAAGCAGTGGAGGCCCGTAAGCATTACTAAGTCGTAGGGTAATCCATCATCATTTTTTATAGCCAATACCATATACCATGCGGGTCAATTGGAAATTCCTTTTTCAGTGTTCTTTGAAGGACATCCCAGAAATACACGCCTTCCCAGCAATGAAAGAAAACGTGGTCTATATCTTCCGGCTGTTTACAGATTATACAGGCAGTGCTCCATGGTAAGAAAAGTCCTCGCTGTTCCATAAAGGTTTTAACCGATAACGTGCCCGTGTGGAGCTTGAAGAAGTTTTAGTTGCAGGTTGGACTGGCATATTTATTTATTTATTTATTTATTTATTATTTATTTTATACTGTCAACCCTGTGCTTGGGTCTTTACAGGGGAGGATTTCGCTTTACAAAAAACATCATATATAAAATTCGTGCACATCCCTTGGAGTACTGAGGGTACATCCCTGAGGGTACTGAAATAAGTAAATAAATAAATAGTACACCAGGACACCAAACAAAGACCAACATAAAAAAAGTAATAAAGTTCAGTGATAATACAAATAATGTCAACCAATAATTTCTCGTACCAATACCTAGTGCATATCACTACAGAGAAAACTGTCTAAGGCATCTTCAAAATCAACTGACGTCTTATGGTCTACAAGTGCGTTAGGCAAACTGTCCCACATTTCTATTGTGTCAGGAAAAAAAAAAGGATTAACGGAAAGCATCAGTGCGTGTGAAATAAGGCTGAATAGCTGCGCTATTGTTAAGACGATCACATCGCCTTCCTGGGGGCTGTAGGTATAAATCCTTGTTTATTTTTGTTTGGCCGCTTATAATCTTAAAAAGGAATTTGAGGCGATGTTTGCGCCTGCGATCTTCCAAGGACTCCAGCTCACAGGACTTTAACAAAGCCGTAACAGAGTGTGTGCGTCGGTATTTACCGCATATAAAGCGAACTGCTAATCTTTGTATCCTCTCTATTCTTGCCCTCAGAACCTTCTGGTGGGGTGACCACACAACACAAGCATATTCTAAGACCGGTCGTACGAATGTTTTGTAGGCTGTTAGTTGTACGTCCCGTGTGGCATGTTCAAGTTTCTTCTTTAAAAAATACAGTTTTTTGCTTGCCTTAGAACAAATGCTATCTATTTGTGAGTGCCATTGCATGTCTGCATAATACTAACTCCTAAGTACTTGAAACAAGCTGCATTACTTAAAGGGTGATTTCCGATGCAATACATGAAAGATAGTTCCCGCCTACTTGAGTGAATATGCGTAAATGTTGTTTTGCTATAGTTTATTTCCATGTCCCATTTATGACACCATTGATCTAATGCCTGTAAGCATCTGTTCAAATTAATTTAATCCCTTTCGCAAGTTACTGGGGAATAAACCAAGCAGTCATCTGCTAACAGTTTCATTTTAATAGGAGGCTGAGCTATTGCACATATATCGTTCACAAATACCAGAAAAAGAATTGGTCCTAAGACGGAACCTTGGGGAAACCCCGAGTACACGCGTAGTGGCCTTGAAGTGTAGTTTTCAATCCTTACAGCCTGCTGTCGCATAGATAAATAGGCCTTTATCCATTTTAACACTTCTTCGCTTATTCCTAATCTGTTAAGCTTGAAAAGTAACTGACACTCTTCAATACGTCAAGACCAGGGCCTCCACTGAAAATGGTCCTGTACATTGGAACAGGCAAGATAGTGTCACGTACATCATCATACAGTTTTTTGCGCCCAATACTCCACAGGTACTCATTCGAAAAACGAACGCTCAAAAAGCGTACACTATCAATAACCTCCTTAAAGAACCTGAACCCTGCATGCGCTCTGTTCCGACTACATACTGAGGAAGTGCGTGTCGGAGCCTTAACATCGTGCGTAAGAAGGGGTCTTCCACATCTCGAAAAAATAAAAACCTGTTGACAATCTGCCGTATGAAAAGGTGCGCCTATTCCACCGTCTTTTACACGTCTGAAAAGATTAGTCCGGCTGCATCGTTCGCAGCTTGAGCCCCACGCGAAAACCGCAAATACTCTGCGTAACTTTTGCACATTTGCACGGGAGCAATGGAGGACTTGCATGACATATACATTAGCAACCAAGAAAGTGTTACATATTGTGGCTCTAGCAAATATTGAATGGTGACCTGCACTCCATCTTCCGGCTTTTTTCCTTCGCCTCCTTAGTCTGCTGCTTCCTGTACTCGTCATTCTGCTTATAAGCATCAAGCGGCACGCCTAGATACTTAACGGGGGTAGTCACCCATTTGACATTAGCGAACAAGTCTGGTGCAGACGGCCACTGGCCGTGCCAAAACCCCAGGCACTCCGCCAATTAACGAAGCTGTTTGTAACGTCCCCAAATTTAGTCACTATTTTCACGGTATTCTCCACGCTTTTCTTATCCTTGCAGCATACAGCCACATCGTCTGCATAAGCCAGCAGTTTCCCTTCTGAAGACTGCACTTTAAAGCCTCTGACAGCTTCGCTTTCAATGATAGCCAGGCACGACGTTTCTATATAAATACCAAATAAAAAAGGGCTGAGTGGACAGCCCTGACGCACGGAACGCATGATAATAATTGGAGCACCCATATCTGATTGACTACCAGCCTGGTAGAGCAATTCCTGTACGCCATGGCCACCACCGTCTGTGATGATACGGCCCGAAGTTGATATATTGGAGCACGGACAACAACAGCTCATGTGAGACGCAATCAAAAGCAAAAAGACAGACTTGCAGTGCACAGGAAAGGACGGGCCTCATAAATTTCCTATAGACCGCTTTACAACTTGCATCTTATTGATGTCCGAATAAGCAAACGCGTTTAGCAAACAAAATTGCTCTCAAATCGCCTCCCTTTCACTGCACTCTTGGTTCTCAGCGGTGGTAGGAACGATGGAGCGAAGTCGTAAATTGTGCGCCGAGCGTTTGAGTAGTTCGAAGCCACTATCGCTTCGGCGTTTCTGCCGGCGCGTTGCTTCAGCCGCGGCACCTACATAATTCGTCTTGTGTGACGCATTTGACGCGTCTGGCGTGCCTCATGGAAGCGTTTTTGGTCCTATTCTTTTAGGGGCAAGCTCGTCTTAGTCTAACCTTGTCCGCGTCAGGCGTAACCGGCAGTATCTCCCGGGAGGCACGCGCTCGCCCTCGGCGCGTGCTGTCTTGTGAGAGACAGAGAGAGCGAACGGCGCGCGTTTGACTATGGAAACGCTCTTTCTTAGATGAACGCTCTACCAGCTCGCAAAGAAGGAGAACGCGCCCTCAACCCGCGAGAGGACAACGTTGGCGCAGGCAGCGTCTCCTAGCGAGTTTGTTGATTGAGAAATACCGACTGCTCGCGTTAGAGAACCGTTCACCGGCCACCCATTATATATATAGATATATATATATATATTATATATATATATATATATATATATATTATATATATATATATATATATATATATAATATATA
>JABSTT010002230.1:0-48585 GCA_013339685.2 Hyalomma asiaticum | reverse complement strand
CTCGGAGATTAGTCGGGAGGTCTTTCGAGATCCTTTATTCACGTTCAACGAGGTTTCTAAGCATTACCAGCTGTCTAGGCGAACGTTTCCTCTTCCGCACGAGAAACTTTCCAGGCCGCAGGCTGCAACGCTTCGAATGCTGCAGACAAAATCTTATCCTAGCCTGTCGACCGTAAGCTCTTACACGGACACATTTCAACCTGACTGCCCCGATTGTGGCGAGCGAAGCAATTTAGATCATATGCTCCGGCGGTATCCCTCCTTACGGGGCCCTCAACGCATCACTGAAGAAGAGTGGTGCTCCGAGCTAAGGAGCTCTAATCTGCTACATCAGCTAAGGGCCGTCCAGAGGGCCCACGACGCGGCGGTGAGGCTTGGCCTCCCCGTCCCCACGTGGGAGCGGCCCGCGGCGCTGCCGCCCTGAACGGCTGCGGTTCTCCTCAGGACTATATTATTGAAGTTCAATGTCTGTCTGTCTTCAAATACGCGGGCTATGTGGACAGTTCCGTCCGAGTTGTCGCTAGCATCCGCACCCCGCTACGGAACGCAGCTAGCACTCCAAATAAACAATCCAGCCAGTTCGACGCACTGAAAACTGAGGGCACACCTTCCTCCTTCAACTTTTTGTATCGGCACTATTCAGTAAAGCCCTTCTCTCTGTCGTTCTTCTGTATGTGGGTATCTGCTGTGTGACGACTAGGTGGTTTTCACTGCGTCGAACTGGCTGTACCGGCATGCAAACTGACATGACAGGTGCGCGCTGCCTTCTATCTGCACGACCCTCTTTAACAGGTGCCCAGCCATGGTTTATTCCAAATAATGTAAGTCTTTTAATAAAATGCGATTTGATTTCATGGTATTTTGTCCCGTTAAGCAAGTACCAGTACGTTTATGCCTTTATTTTTCGATAATGTTTAAATAAAGTGCCCATAGCAAATGTTTTGCTTGTCGGTTGCGGATACAACACATGTATAAGCTTGCCGCAAGTTCTCGTTCTGCAAGCGCACATGCATAGCCAAGTGGTTCGGATGGTGAGGTCCCGGGTTGAAATTCTTCCTTCTCAAGGAAAGCTGTGAAGCTGAAGCGGAATTTCCCCATATGATGACGAGAAACAGACGCATTCTCTGGTGTTCTTCGAGGACACGAAAGGATGTCAACGGGAGAACTACCACGAAGCTTCATTTGAAAAAAAGACGGCGTCAACGCTCCCAATAATAAATCAAGACAATGTCATTCCAAAGCAAAGCGATGCATGTTGGTGAGTACTGTTATATTGACTTCTAAGTACATACATAAGGACATGTGTATTTCGTTTAAGCAACCCTGGTGCTGTGGTGCTATGGCGGTGGTGGGCGGAACTAGATGTTTTCCGCCATTTCCGGCGAGCACAACAGGCCCCAAAGCTTTTAAGTGCGGAGCACTATAGCAGTGTTGTACACGTTCCTCCAACACAGGAACGCAAGCTCGTTCCTCGTTCCTTTCCAATTTTGTGACGAGTTCCCGTTACAAGTTCCTCTAGTGAGAAAGGAACGCGTTCCAGTTACATTTCGAAAATTGGAACGTGTCGTTACATTTACGTTACCTTTGAGTTTTGAGATTCAAGATAGTGTCGAAAAATTGAGAGGTGAAATTAAGTGAACCCTTTCAAATTTGACGTTGAGATGCGCGAATTTGAAACTCAACAGCAGTAGATTATCTGGAGATAAGAAATGTTGAAAGAAACGCTTCTGGACATAAGTTCTGGGAGCAGCGAACGTACTCCCGACATGTTCACTTAAACTTTGACCCTAGTCTATCACAAGCGCAACACATAATGGGTCTTCCGATCAGCAGTCAGAATAGTGCACTTCAGATGTGCAAATAGAAGAGTAGAGTTTTGGTCCAGTTGGTGTTGCATACTAGGAGGGTGAAGCGCAAAGCACAGGACAAGAAAGTGAGACGAACAAGTCCGGCGCTAACTAGCAACTGTGATGGTTTATTGGAAATTGTGCGCATGCCCGTGTTGCCTTGCTGCGACGATGTACTTCCAATAAACCATCACAGATGCCAGTTTCCGTGTCATTCCTCTCGCTCTCTTGTCCTTTGCTTTGCTCTTCACTCTCCTAGTATGCAAAGAGAAAGTCATTCACATTCACCAATGCATGTCAGTATCAGGTATGTTTGACACAGAAGCTATAAATAAACATTTCAATTTGCATTCACATATAATAGTTTGTGCTTGACCCAAACCTATAAATAGTAGAACAAGATTTCCAGATATGTCGTCCGCATTTCCGATCCTCAACTTTTTTGCTCAGAATTAGGATTGCTTTTAGTGCTTTAATAGTCTGACTGACAGTTCTGAATATGTTACTTTTGCTGAGTTCTCACGATTTAAAAGCGCATTTGTGATAATGTTCTTTTGTAGTTGTTTATCGTGGCGCGCAATGTGTGTCGGTGTGAAGAATTCGAACTACATGGCAGTCAGTCTGAGGCACACAGGGTTTGCATTGCTGCTTGTGGACCGCTGTATTCGAGTGCCGAAAAGCGCAGGGTAACGTCGCCGCTTTTTACCGGCCGGTTTCACAAGGGAACGCTGGTCGGATGCGTTAGGAGGAGGACGCGCTAGACCTCATGCTGAGGCACTCTAGCCACTGTACTCACACGGGAAGGAATGCCGCTAAATGGTTGCCGCAGAAAGAGCACCCACTCGGGATAAGTAGTTTTAAGGTCGCTGTCCGCGGGCCTGATAAACGAAAATGACCGCGACCGCTTAGTGACAGATGGGCCCTCGTTTGACTATTCCTTTCGGTGTGCGTTGAAACGGCATTAATCATGGCCCTACGGCTGGTCATCTGATGACTTGTGTGACGAATTCTGGAAGGGAATGTGCAGTGCACCGTCCGACGGGCAGACAAATGTTTAAGTACGCGTTCGAGCCTGGCTGTCGGTGCCAGCGCACATCGAGAGTGACGCCAGTCCTAATGCATGGGACTGGGAAATAACACGTACTGCACGGTAAAGCTATTCGCTTGCTTGTCGTGAATTATGTTCTATGAACCGACACCGCAATGAAAGTCTTGGCGCCATCGGTTCACACTGTGTGGGCGCCGTGTGTTATTGGTTTGCTCGTAACTCTCTTTATCGAAGGGCTCAAGAAGTAAGTAATGTTTTTTGTGGTAATGAAAGAGCGAAGATTCAGGTTTGGACATGGGCAGAAGCTTTGTCGTTTCAACAAAACGTCCCCTTCACCGGCCAAAGGCGCTTTCTTCGCGCTGCCGCCGTGCACTGGAGTCATCTAGGGGCTCCGAAAACGGACCGTTCAACACCTACGGGGAAATCAACGATGACTATCTCATGAGTTTGCCGACAAATTGTATAACGTGGGACTATTTCCTTGTTTGTTGTTGTTTTGTGGGGTTTTACGTCCGAAAACCAGTTCTGATTATGAGAGACGCCGTAGTGGAGGGCTCCGGAAATTTAGACCACCTGGGGTTCTTTAACGTGCACTGGCATCGCACAGCACACGGGCCTCAACATTTCGCCTCCATCGAAATGCAGCCGCCGCAGCCGGGATTCGATCTCGCGACCCTCGGATCAGCAGCCGAGTTCCTTAGCCACTAGACCACCGTGGCGGGGCCTTTCCTTGTTTGTTATGGCGTACAAGGAATACGATTTAATAGTATGTTCAATTTGTATAGCAGCCCCATATTCATGCGATGGCAAAATGGCATTGATGTGTAGGAAATAAATAAATAAATAAATAAATAAATAAATAAATAAATAAATAAAATGCGTCACATGCATTATTTCATCGGACGCCTACCAAAAAAATGAAGGCTGGAACCAAAAGTGATGTATCTCATACGTAAAAGGTTCGCAGCACAACCCAAGTAGCAAAAACGTGCACGCGTGCTACTGAGCGTGGGTCTAATTCTTATGAGATCAAGACATGGTAAAGGCAATATCTGACGTGAACTACGATGCAAGAAATGGATTGATTTACACTTAGAATACAAAACTCTTTTTTTGTTGTGCGAATAAGAAAGAACATCAAATAAACCTCACCTGAACTTCCTTCTTCATCGCAACAGAATCTAGATGAGACATCCCTACTACCCACAAAGGGGGAGGCGGTTAGCCCTACACAACACTTCACAAGTACCACAGCCACGCTACGACTCCACTCGAAATGCTTCGCAGTTACGACCACCCCCTTTGGATACACATCTCAACAACCATTTCAACAACACATCTCAACAGCACACATCTCAGCAACAACCATACAAATGGTAAAACAGTCTACAAACTAAAGGCGCAATGTCTCAAGCACACATTCTACCGCAATTAAAGAGCTCTTATCTGTAAGGACTCCATCAGCGCATCGGTCTCGTCGCTGGGCATGTGGACTGACGCTCGGGTAGGAACTCGGATGTCGCCCTCGAAGTAGCCGTAGCTCAAGGATCACCTCGGATCATTGCTGCTGACATCAGGCCCTCGCGGCTATGATTATACATAATCTCTCCTAGGTCGGGGAGCCGAACGGCTATGCTCGCACGAGGTATCGCAAACGAGGCTTGCTTCTTCATCCGAAACACTCCAGGTGCAAGATGTCACACCGTGTAGGCACGCTCACGTCGGAAATGTCCGGTGAAAAGACGCGTCTTGCGCCCGCGCGAAGCTCTCTACGTGCGCAAGAAACGCACGCGAAGAATCAAATCTCACGTGCGTCCGTGAGACCGGCGCGCGGCCGCTATGTGCTGCGCATGCGCACTGCTTACACGTAGAAGCTCTACGTACCCAAAGCCTCTACGTACGTGAAACTAAAGCTGTCTAAGATAAGCGTGTCGAGCGCGCGCAGACGGGTTGCATCAAAAAACGGCGAAAGGATGACGGGCGGCTCCGCGCCTTTGCTTTTCGAAGAGCGACGATTTAGACCTGATACGCCATGTGAAGGAATGCAACCCTTTCGAGAAAAAACATGAGGCACACAGTGCGGTTGACAGAGATCGCTATCGGCTTGACAGAGTCTCACCAAAAAGTGTTCAGCGCTCGCGCTGTTCGCGACCGGACTGACTTGCTGCTCGCACAACACGCTGAGCGAGACAGGAGAAACCTTCGAAGGTAAGTTGCTTGGTGGTTTCCGTTTAGTGTACGACGCACAATGTGAACTAGACTGGTCAGTACAAAGTTTTCTTTTCCTTGGTGACACCTCCTGGGTCCGGAACCGAGGAGGAATACTCGGAACAAGGCCAGTTGCTCGAAGAAATTTTGACAATCGCGAGAGAGAACGGCTATAAAATAAGAATCTTTAAGAAGGCACCGTCGGGCCCTGGCAGCCGAGGCATATCAACCGTCAATAAAAGCACATCACTGGCTTCGCTGAAATACTCGTCTTGGATTGAGTTGGCTACCCCAGTGTTCATGATTGCCAGCAGATGGAGCTGCGTGGTAGCTCTCACCGCGCGTCGCGTACGTGTAGCTAAAAGCGTATCAGATGGCGTGCACGTAACGTACGTGGACTTTTCACGTTTGCGTACGTGAAGTCCCCGCGTACGTGAAACTAAAACTGTCTGTTATTTGTGAAATAATGCGCCGGATGATCCCGTCGTCTCAGCCTGTAGCCGCACTCGAAGGCATTGTTCGCGAGGAAGTCCAGTGATCGCTGCAGTTACTGAACCGCCGCTACCCCAACCAGAGGCGATCACCTACGCCGCTATACACGTCGACGTGCCGCCGCTCACCCGCGCCACTACCCACGCCTCCGCAGTTTCGTCGCCAGCCTACGCACTGCAACCGCCACCACTCGCGGGCGACGTCTGTGACTTTTCCAAACGCCGCGAAGGCAAGACGTACGTCTTCGTCAGGAAAACTATGGAGCAGCCAATGAACTTTCATGCGTATGTCTTGGTGGGCGGGGTCAGTGACGAGGCACAGGCCATTTTTGACCTGCAGCTCACGGCGCGGTCGTCCTTGAATGTCACGGCCCTCACATGACTCATACAGTAGGCCCCGAAGGCAATCACTTCCTGCAGGAGTGATAACTGGGCCAGCGCATAGCGGAACCCGGTATGGGCGGGCCCTGATATCGCAGTGTGGAAACACAGTATTCAAAACAAAACGCTGTGTTGGCAAACTTGGCAATACGACTTGGTATTCCTTGTCAGAGGCAGTAATCTTATTACCGCGGCCCTGCGGGGCCGCTGAAGCCGCTACTACGCAGCTGATGACACACACGTCCGTCACGCTCGGTGGCCGGAAGTGGAATCGATCTAGAACAACGAGCCGACATGCGCTCCTTCGTGCGCACGTCCATACCTTTTCAGTCGCTTGGTTGGCCTCAATAGGAATAAAAACATGGAAGGAAGAATAGCACCATAAATGGTCAGCGCAGAAGGTGACAGAAAAAAAAAGGAAAATAAAGGGCTCGTCCGGGATTTGAACCCGGGACCTCTCGCACCCTAAGCGAGAATCATACCCCTAGACCAACGAGCCGACACGAACTCCTCCGTGCGCACGTTCATACCTAATTAGTGGCTTGGTTGGCCTAAATAGGAATAAAAACGTGGAAGGAAGAATGTCAGTATCAATGCTCAGCACAGAAGGTGACAGAAAAAAAAGAAAATAAAGGGCTCATCAGGGATTCGAACCCGGCACCTCTCGGACTCTAAGCGAGAACCACACCCTTAGACCAAAGAGCCTGCATGCGATTCTTCGTGAGCTGCGTCATACCTCTTTAGTCCGTGAATTGATCGGCCTAAATATGAAAAAAAAAATTACACTATCTCCTGCTAAAGGGGACCATGAGGCGATGCGAAGCAGCACAGTGGGTGCATACCGCGTTTGCATCGGTTTCACTAGGTGTCGCTTTTGCATCGGTTTGACGCTAGCAGACGCTGCCTGCGTCAGCGTTGTCTCTCGCGGCCGAGGGTGCGTTCTTGTTCCTTGGGAGCTGGTAAAGCGGTCATCGAAGAAAGAGCGTTTCCCTAGTCAAGGAACGATTCTTTATTGTTGTAGAAAGGTGGAAAGGGGGAAGGGAGTGCACGATAACTGTCTCTCCAGAGAGGACACCTCAACTGGTACACTCAAGGGGGAGGGGGTTGAAAGAATGGAAAAGAAGAAAGTTCGAAGGACACACACACGCACACACAAGTCCAGCCGAGTCAAAAGTCCGCAGGGGGCGAGCTGTCGAGCGGGGTTAGAACCGCCCGGTTAGCCCGCAGTCCTTGATGAAGGTGAGGACTGCGGCGAGGGCGGAGCGTCGACGTTCGGAGCAGCCAGAAGGCAACAGTACGTCTTGCTCCTTGGCACAGGAGAGCCCGAGTTTACGGCAGCGAGCGCGCAGCTGATTGCGCTCGCTGTCGAAGGCCGCGCACTCACAGGAGGCGCGAGTGGGGTTCATCCTCTCCGCAGTCGCGGCACGCGGGAGAGGAGAAACCGCGGAGTCGATGGCGGCGCTCCGCTGGCCAAACACCGCCGGTGCGCAAGACGAGAAGAGTGCGCTCTCGCCGGGAGAATCCAGTGGCCGGGAGTGGGCGTGGCTGGCTGCCGTTAACACCGCGGGCGTCGGGATGAGCGCGCGCGAGCTCTCTGCGAAAGTTTATCCTCGCGGAATCGTAAGAGCTCGCGCATCGGGGTGTCCGGGCTGTGGGCGCGCTTGGCGAGGTCATCTGCTGCCTCGTTGCCCGCAATGCCTACGTGCGCAGGGAGCCACTGAAGGACAAAGTCGAGTCTGCTCTCCTGCAGGGATAGAAGGCTGCGGGCAACACGTTGGGCGAGCCGGCTTCGAGTCACAAGGGCCGGCTTCGAGTCACAAAAAAAATCCAAAGCATATCCACGGAGTGAATGATGATGAGTAGGCGAAGCTCCGGATGTTCACCGTAGATCGTGCCGAGTTCCGGATTAATTTAGTTCACGCGCACGCTATGAATCCTTATGGTTCAACTATACGCACAAGTGAAATCTCCCACCGGCACTTCATTGCAAGTCAAGATCCAGTGCATATATATATATATATATATATATATATATATGCGTGACTGGTGAACGGTTCTCCAGCGAGAGCAGTCGGTATTTTTTAATCAAGAAACTCGCTAGAAGACGCTGCCTGCGCCAACGTTGTCTCGCGGGTGAGGGCGCGTTCTCCTTCTTTGCGAGCTGGTAGAGCGTTCATCGAAGAAAGAGCGTTTCAATAGTCAACGCGCGCCTTTCTCTCTCTCTGTCTCTCTCTCTCTCACACACAAGACAGCAGATGGAAGAGAGAGAGCTCGCGCGCCGGGAGGCACGCGCCGAGGGCGAGGCCGAGCCTCCCGGCGGCGCGAGGTGGCTACACACATACTACTTCACAGGAGGAAACGACTCACACCCTAAGGAGCTTCGCCCCTAAAAAATGGCTGCTGTTGTGACGGCCGACGTTTCCCGAAGGAGGTCCGCAGCCAGTTGGAGCCCGACGAGTTCGGCTGTCGTCGACGAGGCACAGTACCCGAGTCGGCACTGTTTGGACACACCGAGTCCGGGCGCGGTGCAGGCAGCAGCAGCCGAACGGTCCGCCAACACCGAGCCATCCGTGAACAGGTGTGTCCGTCCGGCAAGGTCGTCGTGCATCTTCGACGCCGCCCCCTGCGCGACCGCACGGCGAGGCATGTGCCGCTTCTCGCGCACTCCCGGGAGAGTCACACACACGCGCAGGGGAAGGTCGCGGTGAGGGGCAGGCCAACGCGCACAAGACACGGCTCGTCGCACACGATGCCTTCATAGATGTCCATGATGCGCCCCACGCGCGACTCGGGAACACTGCACAGGTACTCGAAGAGCGGGCCAGCGCCGGGCACACGATGGAAACGCTCCATGTGACAGAGAGCTCGCATGTCGGCCGTGAGAGATGGAGGCCCCGCACGAGCCTCCGCCAAGGTGTCCACAACACGAGAAGAACGAGGCATCCCATGGCACATACGGAGAACTCGGCGGTGGTCACGGTCGATCTGGAGCCACTGTATCGCGGACACACCGCACAGGGGAAGGGCATAAAACACGAGGGATAGTGCCATTGCCTCATAAATTGCACAGGCAAATGAGGGGGGGGGGGGGGACCATTCCCTCGTGCTAGCAGCCCGCGCACGCAGAACTCCACGCGGCGACTGACCTGACGAATGCGTCGCACCTCGGAGTGCCACCGCAAACTATTGTCGATCGTCAGCCCGAGGTACCGCACGCTGTTCCGCCAGGAGACGGGCGCACCGTGGAGCTGAAGGCACGGCATGATGCAGCGCGGGGCGGCTCGGGGGTGGACAATAATAAGTGCCTCGGTCTTCGCCGGCGAGATGGTGAGTCCCATTCCGGCGATGAAAGTGGCCACACAGTCGAGCGCCTGCTGCAAGGATGCACGCACCCAGCTCGCTTGCTGCGTGGGCCCCTCACGTACAGAGCGACATCGTCAGCGTAGATCACCGCGCGCACAGGGAAGGGTGCCGCGCTCGGAAGGCACTTGATGAGTGGCGCGAGCACAACAATAAAGAGGAAGGGGCTCAGTACACTTCCCTGTGGCACGCCCGATGACACTGGGCGCGGAATGCTCGTTGCCTTCCCCACGCGCACACAGAACGTGCGATCGGCGAGGAATGCCTGCACGTAGCGCAGGAGCTTTCCCTCAACACCGAGCACACGAACTGCATCGATGATGGATTCGAGGGGGAGGGAGTCAAACGCCGACTTGATGTCGAGAAGAAGCAAGATGGCCATCTCTCTGTCGTACAGGGCTTGCTCGAGGGTGCTCACGATGGTGGCGGGGCAGTCAGCTGTGGCACGACCGGGACGGAAGCCGCACTGTTCCGCCGGGAAGAAGTCACGAGCCGTCGCAATCCACTGCAGGCGATGTAAGGCCATGCCCTCCATGGTTTTCCCAGCCACGGAGGTCAGCGAGATAGGCCGGTAGGAGTTCAGCTCCCCCGGTGGCTTACCTCGCTTCAGGCAAGGGATCACGACGGCCGAGCGCCACGCATTCGGATGGCGGCCGCAGGAAAGCACCCGGTTGTATTCCTGCAGCAGGACAGGGCGCTGTGGTGAGTCCAGGTTCCGGAGCATCTGATGCGTAATCCGGTCAGCGCCCGGAGCACTGCGCCTTCGGTTGCAGAGGAGGGCTCTTTCCAGTTCAGAGAGAGTGAAGTCCTCCTCGCACAGGGCGCGGATGCCTGCAGCCAAGACCGGTTCTACGGGAGGGAGGGTGCGTTGGGCTGGGCGCATGGTAGCTACGGCATGCGGTGCTGCTGGCGGAACTTCAAAAGCTGATGCCGGAAGCTCCGCCAGTTGTTCCTTGGTGATGCCGCGCGCGACGGCGATAGCGAGGACAGGGACGCACGACACTTTCGGCTGTATCATGGCGCGCATTATGCGCCAGCCGCGGTCGTGTCTTCGGGGGTCGCTGAGTGACGAACACACCCCTGTCCAGCTTCAATCTCTTAGCCGCCGCGCGTGACGTCGGCACACCGCGTCGAGGCGATTGTAGCGATCGCAACGTTCGGCGCTGTTTGAAGAGTTCCACTTCGGCAGGTGGTGTCGTGCCTTTAAAGTGGACCACAACGTTGCGGCCTGCGCGGGCACATTCGAGCACTCGGAGTCGCGAGTTTATTAGGACAGACTGCTGGGCTACTTGGTTATGCATCACGAAAACTTCAACTTGGCGCGAAATACACAGGGACACAAGAAGAAGCGAAACAGACAGGACGGGCGCTACTACTAACTACCAAGACAAGAATCCTAGGCAAAAGCAGGAGCTGCACAGCTCGGCTGGCGTTAGAAGCCTTCCATATTAAGA
The DNA here is from genome assembly GCA_013339685.2 of Hyalomma asiaticum. Taxonomy (NCBI): domain Eukaryota; kingdom Metazoa; phylum Arthropoda; class Arachnida; order Ixodida; family Ixodidae; genus Hyalomma; species Hyalomma asiaticum. The sequence continues at coordinate 37,796 of JABSTT010002230.1, read as the reverse complement.
AAAACGAGCTGATCTGTATTAGCGCGGCTTCGATAAGTTTGCATTCATCAGAATTTCGTCTCATGCAGACCGTTGCCTGATTTATCCTTCTTAGTCTATTGGTTCCTCGGCTCTTCCTTGAAGTGTTTGTTGCGCATGCGTCAAGACGCATATATACGTCGGTGGGTGACCTTCACAATAAACAGTTGGTAGTAGCGCCCGTCCTGTATGTTTCGTTTCTTCTTGTGTCCCTGTGTATTTCGCGCTAAGTTGAAGTTTTCGTGACGCGAGTTTATGTTCGCGCGGATCCCCTCCTCGCCAAGAGCAGGGTCCACGTTGTACAGTACCCCACTGCAGGTTTGTGGACGCCTTCCTGGCGCGCACGACGACTCCGCAAATGTCACTGACGGCGAGGAGGGATGTCAATGGCGCACCCGCGGGAACATCTGCCGCGACCACGTTGCCGCGAAGGTTGACCCGCATACGCAGGACGCCACCCATTTGTGCCAGGAGAGCCGAAATTGCCTCCTGCGACACAGGCCGGAAGGTTGCCTTCCTGACAGCGGGCCGAAAGAGCACAGTGTCCGCCTGTGCAGCAGGAGGGCTGGGGGGCGATCCGGGGCCAGCAGGAGCGGGCTGAGATGGCCGGCTGCCGACGCCTCTTGTCGGCGCGATGGTAACAAGTGGCGCGCAGAGGGGCGTGCCGCTCGGGGCCCCTGTGGAAGGCAGTGGCGGGAATTCGCCTTCATCAGCTGGTGGGGGCACTGACCCGAGGACACAGCTGGGGCGAGTGCGCCTGGCCTCCTTTCCCTTCGGGATGGTGTGGGAAGGGCTGCTGGGGGGAGCCGGGGCGCTTGGCTCAACAGGCAGCTGATCCAAGGTGGCTTGGGGCGAGTAGGGGGCAGCTGGGGGAGGGGTGGAATGCTCCCAGGAGGAGGAGACACCTGAGGAATGCCGTTCCTCCTGTTCTGATTCTGAGCTGCTGCTCTCCTCCTCTCGTGGCTGGACGTTGGCCTCCTGCTGGTCCGTGCATGATGGCGGGGAAGAGGGGGTCTGTGCGGGTGCAAGGTGGCTCAAAATGGCCGCGGCAACTTCCCCGGCAGGCTGGAATGGCGACGCGGGAACACAAGGGTCCTTGGCTGCTGGCCGTGGACGGGAATGGCACAGCAGGCTGCGACGACGTGTTGCTCGGTCGTGATCACTTGGCCAGACGAGCAGGAGTGTGCCGTTTGGTGCGGCGTCGCGGTGAGAGCGGGACGTGGCTCGGTGGACAGTTGAGGATCTTTCCTGCTTCCCTGAGCAGCAGGTCGTAAGCACGCGAACGGCCCATGGTGCTGCTAAGGGTGAAGCGTGGCGGGAAGTCCTCCGGGGTGTCAGCCATTATGGTTGTGGATGGCTGGACCGGGCCACATTAATGAAAAAAAGGACAAAGAAAAAAAAGAAGAAAAGTTGGGCCGTTTAAAACATAAGGCCGCAATTCCGAGAGGAGAGATGAGGCAAGAACAGGAGGGAGAGGAGGAGGCGCATGCGTGGTGCAGGTGTGGATGCCGCACAGCGATGGATGGAGGGAGGGAGGGAGTGACATAGCCCCGACCATAAGCTCATAAGCTGCTTCGCATCTAAAACATCAATATCGATGGTTAGCACAGAAGGCGCCGACGTTGTTATCGGAGATAGTACATGATCACGGTTCAAACGACGTGGGCAACGTTTTTTCCAATGGTACTCGCCCGATTTATACCCATTTTCAGCGAGATAGCCATGCAAGGCTGGATATAATGTCTCAACTGAACGAGTTGCGTTGTGCACTGCGTACGATGCGAAACCGATTTCCTTCAGCGACCATTGTTTGGTTATTGCCGGGTTTGGCAGAGGGCAGGTGAAAACACGTTTAAATTGGAACTTCTGCAAATTTAATGTGAAGCTCATGGAGGACGAAAAGTTCGTTAGTTTGGTAACGGATGAGCTGGACTAGCTACGTGCTTCCCAGTAAACAAATCTAGCTGCCGAATGGGAGGAATTAGGCAGAGTTAAATTAGCTGCCATAGAAAGAGGTAGCGTCCCCGAGTATTAGAAGAACCAAACTGAACGAGAGCTTCACGAGCAGCTTGACTATTTCACTTGCATGGAAAACATCCAGCCTTGTGTTTTTGAGACGGATATGTGAGACGTGAAGAGCCAACTGGGGCAAATTGATGCAGAGAAGTATATGGCCGCGATAATACGAACAAGAGCATAAAAATTATGGGTCGGCGAAAGGCCGACGAAACGGGCGTTGTCCGATGAAAAGAGATATGCGTGCCAGAAAGAAATTCATCAAATAGCTAGTGGCAACGATATCACGTCGGATAGCAAGGTCATCATGCGCGTGATAGCCGATCATTTCACTAATTTGCTTGGACAACAAAGAAACATTATAGAAGGGTTTCAGGAGAAATTTTTAGAGTTTATGCCGAAGCTGGCCGACGAGATTACAGCACGTTTGGAAGAGCAGTTACTCTACGAGAAGTCGCGGACGCAATCGGCGACTCGACGCTGGGAAAAGCGTCCGGGCCCGATGGCCTAGGGGCCGCCTTCTATAAATCCTTTAAATGTAGGGTCGCTCCTATGTTGCTTCGACTTTTCGCCAAAGCATATGACTGCAAGCGAGTTCCGCTGTCGTTGAAAGGACGTAGTGCTGATACCAAAAAGTGATGACCCAGAAAAGCGTCTTTCCGTGGGTGCTTATCGTCCGATCAGCCTCACCAACGTTGACTGTAAAATATTTATGAAAGTCTTAGCCAAAAGACTCCAGGGGGTTATTGCAAAACTAATAGGGCCACATCAGACGCGGTATCTAAGGCCGCATCGTAGCGACAAACATACATGTCGTGCGAAGCGTGCTGGAATGTTGTGACGTTTTAGGCGAATGCGTGGCAATGATGCAGCTCGATCTGGCCGAAGCGTTTGACCGAGTCTCGCACCCACGTCTGATTTAACGTTCTAGAACACTCAAAAGCTGGCCACTAGAAGGCGTAAGAATAGCGTACACGGACTGCTCCACACACAGTCAAGAGCGACCTTACGGATAGCGTGGCGTTGGCTCCTCAGTGAGGCAAGGATGCCTTCTGTCACCTTTTCTGTTCGCACTTTATCTTGAGCCGCTTTGTTAGGCCATTGACCACAGCGAAGCTATTACGGGCTTCAGGCTGCAGACAGCACACGTCAAGATTTTGGCTTACGCAGATGATGTTGCCGTATTCTGTTCTGACTGTGAGAGCATCCAACCAGCGGCTAATATCGTATGTGACTTCTGTGAGTGAACCGTTGCCCAGATAAACTGGGATAAGAGTTACGTGTTTTGGCTTGGAGACTGGGATATCACGCCAGAGCATTTCTCTCGGTTACGTTGGCCGACAATTCCAATGCTTTACCTAGGCGTGCCATTTGAGTCTTATAGCGATCCAGAAGCGTAGTGGTGTGAGCAGGCGCAACGCGCAAAAGTGTGCTGCGTGGCAATGCAGGCAGTTGTCCATTCTTTCACGGGCAACTGTCTGCAACATTTTTCTTATTTCGAAAATCTTATATGTGATGAACCCCCGTGTTATGTGCATCGCGAATTAGCATACAAAAACGTCACCGTGTTTTCGCTGTTTTTACCTGGGCGTCCACTTGGGAGCGGACTGGCCGAATGAACTTGTTCCGCCCTGTTAAGAAAGGAGGGCTTGGACTTGTCGACTTGTTTCTTAGACAGGTTGTGCCGCGATTTGCTTTTTTCGTCGGCGGCGAGCTACCGACCAAAACACCTGGCGTTTTGGTCGGTTGCTCGCAGCCTCCACCATCGTCCCGCTGCGGCTCACGGTCCTCTCTTGCGCCCGCTTCCCGGCCATCGAGCTAGCTCCGTCGCGAGAGACATCCATGCACTCGTCCATGGATTCGGTCGCGCTCACCGGAGGCTGAGGATCTGGTCATGCATCCTGTCCAGCCGGTGCAGTGTCAACACCTTTGTCGGGCTCGTGCTGGTCTTTGGAAGCTACGACGACTTGCTGCTTGTCACGTTCGCCGTCCGGCAAAGAGGACGATGTAGACGGCTGTGCTTCAGGGGCGGTTGCCTGAGGCGCCTTGCCCCGCCACGGTGGTCTAGTGGCTATGGTACTCGGCTGCTGATCCGAGGGTCGCGGGATCGAATCCCGGCCACGGCGGCTGCATTTTGATGGAGGCGAAATGTTGAGGCCCGTGTGCTGTGCGATGTCAGTGCACGTTAAAGAACCCCAGGTGGTCGAAATTTCCGGAGCCCTCCACTACGGCATCTCTCATAATCAGAACTAGTTTTTGGACATTAAACCCTCAAAACAAACGACCTCATTCAACAAAGAAAAAAAAAAATGAATGGGAATAAATATAGACAGCAATGAAGAAAGGTCTTTCGATATTCAAGGTAATAAAATCAAGAAAACATCTACATACAGACACCTAGGGATCACAATAACAGATAAAAAAAGGCTACCTTGAAAAACACTGACTTATCGGCAAAACAATCAAACCATCTAAAGGGCAGGGGGTGCGGCACTGATCATGATATTCCTACAACCCCTACATAGTGAGCTGCACAGTCTGGAAAACACATGCCATACCTGCAACCACTTATGCAAACAACGTGATTGCCTTCTTTGGCGTGATTACCGTCAAATAGTAGACATATGTAACAGTTTTCCTTCTGTTGTTGAGTTATCACAGATAAGCAGATCTGTATATTATTTTAAAAAGAAAGTAAGATTGCTCTTTGATCCAGGATGAAGCGCTTCTTTTCTCGATGTTTATGTACGTGCATTTGTATTTTACCACTTCCAATGTCTACTCCTGTTCTCTAATTGTACTTCCCTGCGTTTGAAGTGTATAGTTACGTATATTGTCTGCTCCATATAGATTTTGATTTTGAATTCTTTACAGTGATGTTATTGAATTGTGCTGCACTGGATGTTTTCGCTTACCTCACTGCTGTCCTTGTTTTGTTCACGTGCCGGGATGTAGGCCTAGTCAGGAAACAGCTACGTCTGTTTCCTTTTGCCTGATCTCGGTGGCATGTAACTGTTTTACACATGCCAGAATAAAGAGTATTATTATATATTACATCAGCAATATAATGCCTGGACCGACCACAAAACAAACTGGGACGCTGGCTACTGGGAGGAAACTTTGCAGCGGCCAGCGCTGCGGTGACAGGAGAGATGAGCTGGTGCACTTTCAACACACGAGAAGCAAGATCAAATATTTATTATGCAGGCAGACTAAAGTTCTTGTCCAAGACAAATTACAGTCGCTGCATTTATGTGCATCTTTGCTACAGAGGAATCAAGACACAGTGGCTGCGACGACCGTCATCCCTAGAAAATAAATTTGGTCACAATTTGAAACTACTTCAAGCATAATCAGAGAGACAATTTTTGTGCCACATCACAAAAATCGCCATCACCGATGCTGGCACGAATACCTGAGCGGCGGCAGCGGCAAAGAAACGCAGCCTCCAACTATACACCAACTGCAAACTAGCCCTATGCTGCGAACCGTTCTGCAGGGGCGACAGGGAAAGCGCGCTACTGTTCCACGTTCGCACAGGTCCACTGACCACCCAACTGCGCCGCCACGAGATGTTCGACACAGACCCATCGTGTCGACTATGCGGGACGCCAGAATAATCTACCGACTACATCACGAGGGATTGCCCGCGGCTCCCGACAGAGTCGAGGGTAACTCTGGCCGAGCTTCTGGCTTTCTCCGAAGACCCTGCCGACATCCGTGCGCTCCGACAACGCCAAAAAACCCTGTGCCGGCAGGTGGCAAACAGCAGTGAACAACTGCCGACACAAAACAACGAAAAACTCGGGGTAACGAAAAGTTAACGGTCAGTTAGACGCACCAACCCAAGCCTTACGTATTGCTTTTAAATGCGAAGCATTTCTTAGCGAACTGCGGCGACTTTGAGCCTATCTATCTAGCCGCTTACGACTTTGTGATTTCCTGCCCGTTTCGTTAATGAGCTCTATGAGAAAATTGGTATGCCACAACATGACTGCAATGCGAACATAAATGACAGGTGATAACATGAAAATCATGACATGCATGTCATGAGCGGCATGATTTACGTGCCACGGTCTAAGTGCTCTCCTGCTGTTGCCTTTTTTTGTTTAGAAACGTGCGACTGGCTTCGACTTGGTTCGACTTGGCCCGGAGTACGCTTCGCGGTCAAACAGAAACTGTATGTGTTTGTGTGTGTGTGTGTGGAAGCAAACTCTATCCTGTAGCGCCTAGAGCGCCTGCCCTGTGCCAACTCTTACTTATACTTACAAAGTGGCCACTTTCCTTCTATTGCTTTCTGCCAAGAACGATACCAACATAATCGTACGCAATCGTACGTAAACAAGGCTGGAAGTCGTTTGTGTTCACGTGGCCTCCGAAGGCGCGCAAGTCTCTAAGGCCATGGTGGCGACTGACCTGACGTAGAGCTGCGGAAAACCAACGTCGTTTTTGTCCACCGTAAATAAATATCTAGAGGATGTCCATTTCGAACAGAATGGACATCCACATGATGTCCACAATTGCTCCACATATAGATTGACTGGATGTTAGTGGACATCCACTGAATGTCCTCATGGGTTCAACTTATTATATTCATACGATATCAAATGACATTTATGCGTAGGTGCAGGGACCCATGCAGCCAGGAGCAGCATGTATTAGTATATAATAAGTTGAACACTCAGTATCACTGCCTTTATGAAAGAGTCAAATTTATTCAAGAGTGACGGGCAGAAGCACGTGTCTCTCAATCTTCATCTGTTTTTTTTTTTGATGTCTGCAGCAGGCGTTGCAAAGACACTTCTCGGGCACACTGTTATCAGATTTCTTGCACTTCACCACCTGTAAGAGATATTTAGATGTAGTCAGTCCAAAAGCACGCAACTTAATAAACTCGATTGTACCAGAATCAAGTTTGATACAACGGGACATCGCATAGCACGTCAGGGCTGACATGAAAAATATCACAATTACCTTACACACTACCACACCTTGACCAGATTCTATGTTGTCTAGTCAACAGCATTCTTTTTCCTGATATTTTGTCTCACACAACGAGTCGACAACTGCCAACAGCTTTTCAAGCAACATATCACGCAAATCACACTCAAGCCGTCAAACATTAACATGCTGACAAGCGGGCTTCTCGGAATAGACATAGACGCGCACACACACGTTGAAAATTGGTGTTGAAACAGAAATGAAAAAAAAATGTAGTTACCTCCAAGTAGTAGAGTTGTCCGCGGGGATCACCACGACACGTAGTACAGAAAGAAGCGGCCGCTAACGTGCAGCAGTTGTAAGTAGTAACAGCTCACGTGTAAACCTGTACCAGAATACAGGTAAAAACAAGACTTGCGCACCAATTCTTCTTTTAAGTACTGCTGATTCACTGCACAAACACGCACACCACGTGTGACACCGCCACGGCCGCCGTGACACATACGTCACGTTTACGAATCGGCGGGGCCGCGGCTGTTCTTATTAAAATTTTTCCTGCATCTGTAATTCTTCTATTTACTGTTAATAAAATTTACACCATTTTTGAGATAAATTAACAGCTTCATTGGTTTATGTAAGTTACTCTGCGCATAAAATAATGCATAAGAATGTATGTACGTTACTAACGCTGAGGCAACAGCGCTCTTGGTAAACAACAAACATGGCCGCTGCTTAAATGGTGGCTTTGGAAGCTCTTGTCACTCTTTCGGTGCTATCTACCCGTGCGTTTAAAAAGCAAGTTCTTCGTATGCTTCATCATGATAAATGCCTGTTTGTTCGACGTCGATAACGTTGTAAGGGTGCCGATGCATTGCAACAGGTGCGCGCACAGTATGGGAAAAGGCACGGAGGACCCTGCATACGATCTGTCAAAAGTTGAATGAAAGTGCTGACAGAACAACGCTACCTACTTGTGTTTGAAATATTAAACCGTGCAGCAACACAGCGGTTGAACAGAGTATCAGAACTGAGAGCGAGGCGACTATAGGTGTACATGTTTCCGAAAAAAAAAGAAAAAGACATTGCGTGTCATATTTGCTCGTCCTCGTCATAGTTGGGCCGTTCTTTGTTTTGTTTTTTCCTTGCACTTCTTGAGATGGCGATATCAGCGTCGTTTCCTCACCCCAGTCAATCTACAGCTCGCGAGTAAACAACATTCCGAATGCTGAACTGGACTCTGTTTCCAGCAGCAAACTCACATTTCCAGTTGTTTCCAGCAACAGCAGCAATTCCAGCTAAACTTACTTCCAAGTGTTTGCAGTTGGAAAAATAGCAGCTTAAGTTTTCAGCGGTCAACGGATATTAATTTCGACTGAAAACGCAGGTGGAACGTGTTTTTTATTTTCATCTGGAAGTTCAGCAATCGTCATCTACATAGGTTCTGCTATTATTAAAATGTTAGTAAGACAACATCCACAAATATTTTATAAATATCCACCGCATGATATTCTGCTGTTAGTAAAATATATGCTAGTAAGACAACATCCACAAATATTTTATGAATATCCACTATATGATATCTAAATACTCTGGTCCACCCAATATCCACTGAATATTCACAAATAACATTGGACATTTAGACCATTTGTGGACATCCTCTGAATATTGATGGTTGGCTGGGTACTTCAAGCATAATCAGAGAGACAATTTTTGTGCCACATCACAAAAATCGCCATCACCGATGCTGGCACGAATACCTGAGGGGCGGCGGCAGCGGCAAAGAAACGCAGCCTCCAACTATACACCAACTGCAAACTAGCCCTATGCTGCGAACCGTTCTGCAGGGGCGACAGGGAAAGCGCGCTACTGTTCCACGTTCGCACAGGTCCACTGACCACCCAACTGCGCCGCCACGAGATGTTCGACACAGACCCATCGTGTCGACTATGCGGGACGCCAGAATAATCTACCGACTACATCACGAGGGATTGCCCGCGGCTCCCGACAGAGTCGAGGGTAACTCTGGCCGATCTTCTGGCTTTCTCCGAAGACCCTGCCGACATCCGTGCGCTCCGACAACGCCAAAAAACCCTGTGCCGGCAGGTGGCAAACAGCAGTGAACAACTGCCGACACAAAACAACGAAAAACTCGGGGTAACGAAAAGTTAACGGTCAATTAGACGCACCAACCCAAGCCTTACGTATTGCTTTTAAATGCGAAGCATTTCTTAGCGAACTGCGGCGACCTTGAGCCTATCTATCTAGCCGCTTACGACTTTGTGATTTCCTGCCCGTTTCGTTAATGAGCTCTATGAGAAAATTGGTATGCCACAACATGACTGCAATGCGAACATAAATGACAGGTGATAACATGAAAATCATGACATGCATGTCATGAGCGGCATGATTTACGTGCCACGGTCTAAGTGCTCTCCTGCTGTTGCCTTTTTTTGTTTAGAAACGTGCGACTGGCTTCGACTTGGTTCGACTTGGCCCGGAGTACGCTTCGCGGTCAAACAGAAACTGTATGTGTTTGTGTGTGTGTGTGTGGAAGCAAACTCTATCCTGTAGCGCCTAGAGCGCCTGCCCTGTGCCAACTCTTACTTATACTTACAAAGTGGCCACTTTCCTTCTATTGCTTTCTGCCAAGAACGATACCAACATAATCGTACGCAATCGTACGTAAACAAGGCTGGAAGTCGTTTGTGTTCACGTGGCCTCCGAAGGCGCGCAAGTCTCTAAGGCCATGGTGGCGACTGACCTGACGTAGAGCTGCGGAAAACCAACGTCGTTTTTTGTCCACCGTAGATAAACTCGGACAATGCATCGAAACAGTTATAGTTGGAGGCCCAGAATTCCAAATACACACATGGTACAATATTTTCAGGAAACGTTTAACGACCCTTTTAACTCTAATGATGTGCTGCTCATGGGATCACTACTCTTTATTTATTGCCGGTTTGCTGTAACTGTGAAGTTAACCGTTATGATTTATTTCGTTCTGTAGCGAACCGTAACAAAACCTTCATAGGAACGAAACCAAAACTAGAACAACAGTTGCAACATCACCTTTTAGAGCAGCTAGTACAAAGAAAATCAGTCGTCTAACCTCTGGAAGAAGAAAAAATGTGGGAAGAACGACCTTTGTGTATTTCCTTCATTCTGTGGTAGTTGTGGGTGTTTTTTTTTTCGGGGTGGGGGGGGGGGGGGGGCTATTTCTTGCACAGCGACCATAGAGAAAGAAAAAATGCAGCGACTGTCAACACTGTTTCTGGCTGCACGCGCGCCGCGTACCACGCGACCAATAGGTGCTCTGTGGAAACCACGAGTATCTCAAGCGCGCTCGTCAAGTACTCCGTTGCCACGGTGAGGTTATTTTGAACGCGTATCTTTATCTGCTTCTTCTTGAGGAACGTGTGTAATATTGTGTCACTGTTTCTACTTTCCCCGCCGTAAGTTTCACTGTAAGTCATTGCCACTATTCAGCGAAAGGGACAGCGTCTGTGAGCAGGCGTTTGTCTGGCGTTCGATTTGTGCACACGGCGTCGGTGAGCATCTTTGTGTTAACTTAATCTGGCCTCACTATTTAAGGCATCTGTGTCAGCTATATAACGCTTAGCATAGTCGATGCGCTGTGCCGAAGTAACATATCATGTGCACGCACGGCCAGTCAGCTTGCGGTTGACTGGCCGTGCGTTCTTGGGGGCTCTTTTAAGTTTAACCACCGTCATCTACGACTACCACGCACGGGTTTAACGAAGATATTAAGTGAAAAGTTTTTCGCTGCGCAGTGCACAATAGGTGACCAAGTCGCAACTGCTGCGGGAAAGTTAACGGCACGGCCTTGAGACCGCACTTGCATAACGACGGTGGTGGTGGTGACCCTTCGCGTCGCATACCCGTATTTGTACTACGTGTTGTATTTTGCTAGCACGTATTGCATTCCACGTGGGCAAGTACTGCTAGCATGAATCTGCATGTTGGCTTGAAAAACTGAATTGATGCCGTCTAGCGATAGAACCTTTTATTTCCTTTTTAATTTTTTGAAACCTGGCTTTAAATGACGCCATGCGTCACACCTGAAGTGCAACATGAAACGAAAATACCATGTCTCGGCGTAAGTGCTGAGATGTGATTATTTCTACAGTGGCATAACATGCAAGTGATGGGCTAGTCGACTTTACAGAGGCTCCAGCAGCGCATTTTGAAACGGCACGCACTCCGGTTTTTGGAATGTGGGATTCCAGAAACCTGTGCTACGTTCAAACGGGTCAGGCGTTTTTACGGCCCGTATCATTAGCCATATGTCGATAGAAGCACTATGGCGAAGGTGTATTTCGCATGTAGAACTCATGTTTTGTTTCATTGTTAGAGATAGCTTGGTGTTTCTCCTAGATGCACTGCTTTGGTAACAAAAGATAAGTTTTTCTGCGTGCAGTGGCTTACGTTGATGAATCAAAGGTGCTGACGTGACATGTTCTCATTACGTTGCTATGGGTCAGCTCTGCACTCAATATATATTGACTTATGTTCACTTAGAATGCATGTGTAACACTCATTGAGCAATTAGGCTGCTTCAAGATGTTGACAAGTCTTTTTTTTGCACATGTTGTACATCTTATCTGGGCATTCATGAAGCCTGAAAGGGGTTGTGGTGTGTGGACTGCATGTAAGGACATAGGCAGCGAGTATGCCTTGTAGACCCTGCTTGGAGGAACCTTTTTGCGTTGTGGGATCTGTGTGCATTTTTCTTCAGCCTATTTTTAATTGCAAAGCTTCCTTTCTAACAGAGTTGTTCGGTCACATTCGCAAGCTTGATGTATGCATGCACAGTTTCTGCATCTGTGCATTTTTTTTAAACCTTGCATGAATTCATGTCTGGGGTTTTACATCCCAAGACCACAATATGATTATGAGAGATGCAGTAGTGGAGAGCTCAGGAAATTTGGACTACCTGGGGTTCTTTAGTGTGCACTGACACTGCACAGTCTGTGGGCCTCAACATTTCGCCTCCATCGAAGGGCAGCCACGGTGGCAAGGACTTGATCCCGTGACTTTCAGATCAGCAGCTGAGTGCCTTAGCTACTAGACAACCGTGGTGGGGCAAGAACATTGCGTGAAGTGCCATCAAGCAACACAAACTTGTTACCGTTGTTTAAATTCATCTGTGCTTTTGCGCATTTGTGCTTTCTCCAGTGAAAACAAATATTGGAGCGATTTCTCTCAAGTTTATTGATCACACTAGGAAGCATTGTGTATAACATTATACTCGGGTTGGAATGTAATGTTTCTCGGTGCCACTAAGAAACTGCAAAGCTCTGCGATTCAAATTCTATATTCACGGCAGCCGTGTTTCGATAGGGGAAAAACGCAAAGAGCACCTGCATACTGCATAAAAACTACACGTGGTCTCCGGAGACCTCCGCTAGGGGATGCGCCTCGCAGTGATAGCTGGTTTTGGCACATAAAACCTCATCTATTATTACTGTTTTTTTTTCTTCACTAATTGTGATGTTTTTTCACATGGAGGTGGAGTTGTAGTTGTCTATTTCGTTCGAAAAAAAAAAAAAATACCAGCCTATAGGGTTGGAGGTACATATACAGGAGGTTGAATTTATGTTGAGAAAATGACCGCATGCTAGCATTTAACATGCAATGTTGATTATTTTAACACCATTTTCCTAGAGGGAAATAGCATGATGTGCTGCCGTGGACAAGTGAAACACGAACAGCACAGTGGGCAGTTGAAATGTTCACAACAGTACAGTGCACGCTGTCCAGTCATCACTGAAAAGCATGCACATTCGGTTTAGCAGCATTGTGCCATCACCCTGTAGAGTGATATTTAGGCCTCTCTTCTGGTTCCGATATTTGAGAGGATGGAAAAGAGAAGAGATAGAATAGCTAAAATATTGTAGCACAGTTGGTCAAAACTATGAGTGATATCTATGCTGAATGAAACTTGGGCAGTGCTGCATGTGGTGGAGTTTCCATCATCATGATTAGAGATAGGTATGATCATAATGTTTACTACTAAATGACGGCGCAGTTTGTGCAGCCAGTTGCATCTGAGGTGCTGCCAAACCATATGTGTGTGCTGATGACTGGACGAAGCGCACTGTGCCATTGCTAGTGCTTGAACCATGCGCTGCACTGTTTGCAATTCATTTGATTTCTGGGCTTCGACGTCCGAAAACCAGCTGTGGTTATGAGAGACGCTGTATAGGAGGTGGGCGGGGGGGGGCAGAAATTTTGACCACCTGGGGTTTTTTAATGTGTACTGTGATAGCATTGTACATGGACCTCAACATTTCACCTCTATCGAAGTGCAGCCACCGTGGCTGGGATTTGATCCCGGGACCCCTGAATCAACAGCCGAGTACCATAGCCACTAGACCACCGTAGCGGGGCTTGCATTTAATTTGTCCATGATAGTACACGCATGCAAAGACAGAACTCCAAACTAACCAGCCTGCTAGTTGGCATAAATTACCCATAAAGTGAATAACAGGTGCATTAAATATGACTGAGTTCTTGGTTAATGCTCTGAATGTACTGCCCGGAAATCTAAATTCACACAGTTCTGTCATGAAGAGCTGCTCTTTGCTTCTAGTCTGCCTGACCAGTGACACATATCGATTATTGACTGCCTGTCTAATTCTAATACCCTGGTCAAACAGACATACCAAAACTGCTTTGAAGCGAAGGAGCATAGTTGCTTCAAAGAAGCCACTATGGTCAAAGAAGTTGAGTCGATACGCGGTTTCTGTTGAGGGGGGGGGGGGGCTTTTAACAAAATCCGCCGCATACATTTGGCATTTCTGTCGCTCTGAGATGAGACAAAATAATTGAGCTCTGATGCTCCTATAAATAATTTGTGCCTTTTTTGTTTTTTTTCATCAAAGCTAGTTTTATTCTACACTGAAATTTTAAAACAATGTGGAAATTTAAAAGTAAAGGGATTAATTTTCCAAATGTGGCTGTATATTGGTAGCAGTTGGCTGCTATATACACCATATTTGGCCTTGGCTATGTGCGTTTCGCTTGTGTTGGCTGTTGCTGTTGATTGTTTTTCAGTCATGACTTCTCCAAAGATATACAACGAGGCACTGAGCGTGTCGTGTGGGGAACAAATATTCCTTGCAGCGCCCAGTTCAGCACCATGTGCCGACTCTTCCAAGGAAAGAAAATGCTTTTTGATATCCGCCTGCGCCGAAAGCAACGTTTGGTACCTGACGTTTGCTCAACAGCTGGCAATGTACTGGCAGGCAACGCATGTTCTCGAATGTGTAACAGTTCAAAGCCATGTTGCCGTCGGTGCGAAAAAAGATGTGACAAAGACACCGCGGCTTGCTGCGGACAAAGCCTTGATGCCAGGCCCAGCTGGCCACACTAACCAAGCAGCTTATCACAATGCTGCCTCTGCAGTGCAGCTGCCCTTGAGTTGTGCAATTTTCTGGTAACATATAACTCGGATGATGGCTACCAGCAGGGCTTTTGGCATTAATAAATGATAAGATACTGTAAAACGTGCTTTTTTATTAAAAAAAAAGTACATTGTATTGGCTCCAAGGTAAAAACTTTTTCTGCCGCCTACCACCTGGGAGTGAGGGTAGCCCCTTAGAATCTCAAGGGACAAATGCAGACCCCCTCAGCTCGAAGGTCCTTTCAACTAATCCTCCCTCCATACCCTCGTGTGACAGCGCACCCACTCCTTTGAAGTTAAGCTTTAGTTCAAAGGATCTTGAAAGTGTCAGTGTGAAAGGGCTATTAGCTGCAGAAGCAACTGGCTCACTATCTAAGAAGCTGGATGGGTCAGTCAGAAACCATGCAGGTGGCAATCCTACTGGAGGTGAGTTATAGTACCCATAAATTAAGTGGCCGCTCAGTTATAGATACATTGAGTGAGATAGTTATATCAGGTTCTGTTGATATGCTGCTGCTGTTGTACATTTCACGGGATTGTTTAGCTGCTCACTTCTGTGGTGAAATTTTTTTGACCTTGAGGGTACTAATTAATCTTGTGACCTCAACAATGCGACATCCTTAGGCTAGTATAATCACGGTGCAGTGGTCCAGTGCATATTTGCAAAATTAAAGTGTGAACGCTGTTCATTATCCTGAGGAATTGCAAGGGCACCCACAGGGCACACAAGATTTTTCCCAAAGGCCCTTGTCATTTGACAGGCTCATGCATGTTACGAGGACAGTTTAATATGTATACTGTTCCATCGACAGGTGGCACGGAAAGTGTGCTGAGTATTATTGCCAACAGAACGCAGAAGTGAGGCAACCTAATAGTACAAGTCTAAAAAAAAAATAATGCTCACTCGATCACTTGATTCAAGGGAAATGCAGTGTAGAAAATTACACCGAAGTGTTGTGTTACAAGTATTTGAAGAGCCTTGTGGCATCCTTAAAGGGGTGCTGACACGACAATTTTCATCTCATTTGTTTTTTGCTGGGGGACTATTAGTCATAACGTGGCACATAATTGTCGCAGCGTGGGACAAATAATTATTTACATCCTGTTTATCACCTACTAATTTCAGTCTTGGTTTGGGAGAGCTGCAGAATCGACAAGCTACCAGGTGCAACTGGCACCACCTTGCATTTTCAATGGAGTAAACAAATTTGACGATGTGATCACACAGAACTGTGACACACTTGCACATGACCTGCAATGCGTGCTTATATTGTTTTGCTTGTTGCACACTTTTCATATTGTTGGGCAGCAACAGTTTTCTTGAGGCATCATATCTCTGGGACTCTACTAACGCAAACATGGCAAAAGGGCAATGATGGCATGACATCGCCATTGCTACTGCACTGCTCAGAGCTTGGCTGCTGTGCTGACATCGTAGAAGTTTGGGCACCTCGCAACATCGATAATACCAAAGGTGACCCCTTGGGTCACCTTTGTTATTATCACTGTTGCGAGGTGCGGTGTATAGCACTTGATTGTGCATGCAATTTTTAAAATAATTTAAGTTACCTTTCAAGCTATATTCACTGTTGAGATTTGGTTGATATGTGCATGTCCATGAAAATCAACTGCATTGCCTATCCTAGCAGCAAGATTTTGGTGTCAGTGCCACCATAAAGTTCATGGTTATGTAAAGCTGCATATGTTAACACTTGCGTATTTTTTTCCAAAGCACCCCGCCACGGTGGTCTGGTGGCTATGGTACTGAGCTCCTCATCCAGGTTTCAAATCCTAGCCACGGTGGCTGCATTTTGATGGCGGTGAAATGTTGAGGTTTGTGTACTGTCCAATGTCAGTGCACGTTAAAGAACCAAAGGTGGCCAAAATTTGTGGAGCTCTCCACTACAGCGTCTCTCATAATCATAGTGTTGTTTTGGGATGTAAAACCCCTGAAATCAATCAGTTAATAATTTCTTCAAACCAAGCAAATGACTGACTGTTAAATTTTTACCGTAGCTGAATGGAACTATTGCTAAGCCACAAAGCACTCAAGGCATGCGTCAATCAACAGAATTGACCATGTTGCCATTACAGCCGCAATAGGGTTGTAGATCTTCATTAAAGGGACACCAAAGGCAAATGACTTTTTTGCTAGAATGATGGGTGAGTGGTCGAGAACATCTGAAGTGTCAATATTGCCTACACCATCGCTACATTCATCGGGAAATTTAGGTAAATGCACAACAAAGTGGCGCCATCTGCAAGATGTTCTGTGAACTTGGCTCAGTGACAGTCAAGCAGGTGACATGCAGCGGGGCTGGCTACAACGTCGGAGAAACAGGTTTCTCCAGTGCTGCAGAGTGCCTTGATGCCCTTCTCACTTGGCGAGGAGGACCATCAAGGTGTCCTAATAGTAGGTAAACCCTCCTCTTCTTCCTGCTCCTGCCTTTCGCACACTGGGTGGATTGTTGGCCAGCAAAGAATGTCAACACAGCTACATCAGTGGGCCTGGTTACGTGGCCGTCTGAGTAGTTCTAATGGCGTGCCGACCACTTCATTCGAACTAGCCGTTTCCTTGGCATAAAACAAGCACTTCAACATGTCTTGAGTGGTATTTGAGCAGTGTACATTGACTTAATATTTGCGTTTAGTGTCCCTTTAAACCATAACAACACATAGTGGTAGTTTAGCAGCTATGTAAGCTCGAAGTTGTGGCAGTGAATCCTGGCTATGCGTTTCTATGAGGGTGAAATGAAGAAAACACCCATGTACTTAAAATTAGGTGGGCGTTACAGAACCCCGGATGGTCAAACTTACCTAGGAGCCCTCCACTATGGGGTGTGCCTCATATTTGGTTTGTGGTCTTGGCATGTAAAACCTGATGGAGGCACACCCTGGCACTTAGGCAAATGGTCGCTCTTGTCCTGCCTTTGTGTCAGTTATGTGCGACGTAAGTGTTCATTCTGCATGAGTGAGTGTGGGCTACATAACAAAGTCCATGAGAGTGAATAATTTTGTTGTCTTTATAATGGGCCCCCATAAGGTCTGTCTACATAAACTTTTGAAGTTTTTGCCGATTGACCTTACTGTTAGACCCTGTTACCCCATAAATCTTCTGCTATGAAAAGTCTATGAAGTATGTGCAGTGCTATTGCGTGAAGTGACATTTGTGCACTGCAAGCTATATGGGTGTGCAACCATGGGCTTAAAAATTAACGTTGCCATGTGCTGTGGCGTTAGGCATATTTTTTCTGTCCCTTTTTGGTTTTGAACTTGTTGGCCATGTCGTCTGGTTCAGACAATCGTGAGGTAGCTTGCCATAGCAGCCATGGTACCTATATGACACTGCATGTGGTCTTTCAGCATGTCTGCTGCCACATTGTACATGCAGTTGGCCAATAATGGTCAGGCCGGCTTGCTGCACAGTTGGGAATGACATTGCAAACACAAGAGGAATAAATTTTTGCTGTTTTTGACATTAAAGTGTAATTTTGCAGCTGCGTGCAGGGCATGTTCACTGGACGCTTGACTGCAGATCTTGTTTTATGATTATGTTCACAAAGTGTCTCTAGGCCCCTTTAAGAAAAGGTACACTAGCTGACTCCTGTATATCTGAAGGACTGCTGTTTGCGTAATACGGAAATAGTATGTAAGTAAGCCACTGTTAGCTGGTGAATTCTTCTGTTATGCCCTCAGTTGTATGCGTTGGTTCAACAGATGCTTTTTATAGTCCTGCTCAAGCCTATGCCTTTCAGTTGCTTTTAGTGTTTCAATCCCCCCCTTTTTTTGCTTATTTTGATAAACGAATGACACTGTGGTAACAGTACAATTCAGCTGCATTACAGTGCATGAATTGTATTTGAGGCCACGAGTCTATGCCCACCAAAATAACCAGGAGTTTTTGTTGCTGTGCTTTGCAGATGGGGAAGGTCAAGCTGAAGTCCACGAAGGGTGACAAAGTGAAGAACAGGCTGGATTCCCAACCCATGGTATGTTCACCAGGAGGACAGTTGTTGCGGCATAGATCATGCTTGCATCTGACAACACAAAGTCCTGGGGTCCCCTCAGGCTTCAATGATATAATCTGTACAGGGTGTGTATATCAATTTTAAGATATCCAAAAAGTTGATACCACTTACTTTTAAGGAGTGATGAAGTGTATCTAATTTTATGCAGGAAGGCAAGACCAGCCAAAGAGTGCAACTGTCATGAGCTTCAGTAACGACAAATATGACATGGTTTCCCTCACGTTACTGACCAAGGATAAGCAAGCATTGTCAAGTGGCAACCTTTCTCATTTTCTTACTGCACCTGATCATAAATGCAAGAATAGCCACTTGGCAACAGTGCTTGCTTAGCAACGCTCGGTAATGCAAAGGAAACACCGATGTCACACTGAGCATTGCTGAAGGTTACGGCAGCTGTGCTCTTTGACAATTCAGTTTCCTGTGCGGAATGAGGCGGACTTCATGAATCTGTAGTAATTACAATGAACACTGTGTGCCTTTCACAATTCTTATAACTGATATGGATTCACTGGTATGCATAAAAACTTAAATTGTTCCATAGGTTCGTTTGGCTGTAAATAAAACGCCAGAAAAAGGTGAAAGTGGAATGATTGTTGTGAAAGTGTCTACTTGGACACAGGTGTCTTTATTTTTCTCTTACTGATGCATATAATTTGAGAATCGCACAGCACACATTCTTAACCATGTCCACTTAAGAGATTTATTTTGAATTTCTCATCATGTTCGTGTGCTTGAATGGCTTACGGACTGCTGATGTGCTGCCGGGGGTGCAGGAGGATGCGAGTGCTGAACAATTGGGGCACATGTTGGCCTTTGCGAGCTCCTGTGCTGTGCGAGCTGTGCCAAGGAAGAAGAAAGAGAAGAGGAAAATGCGTCATGAGGCTCTTGTCAAAAGTGAGTGTGTTTTTGTACACAGATATCCATCTACATAGGCATGCCCTACTCTACTACCATATTGGGATGTCGCAGAGGTAGCCAAATCCAGTTTGGAAGCACTACACCTGCTGATAACCATTTGCAAAATCGTGTAATGTTATGAGTGCAAAGAGGAAATCGAATCCCATCAATCGTGGATGAGATTTGTCAGGAATTGTTTCTTTGCTTGACTAGGCTTGGCTGCAAAGGAGGATTGATTTGGCATTGGCAAATCTTGAATTTGTAGCAGTTGTCTTACAGCTGACTGTACAGGCATCCCAAATTAAATTGGAGCGCACTAGTGGTGGTTAAACTGGGCAGAACTGTTTGCCGGCACACTCTATGAGTAGACAGCAAATGTCCATGGGGCATCAGCACATCTGGCTAGCCCACCTCAATGTCCCGATGCTTGCCTCGCCAGCTTGAAAGTGGATGTGCTACCATAACTGCTCGTCAGGTGATATTTTCACTGCTTTATGCGAGATTTGTTTGCCTGCTTTGGGGTAAAAGTTGTGGTCAATTCCAGATTTTTCAAACTTGGATATATCGAATTATTTGCTATATCAAACAGTTGAAAAATCCCCTTGAAAATCCAGTGCAAAAGTATAGGGCTGGTGCGCACATATGTCGAACACCCGTGCACCACTGCATGTGATGTATTGAACTTTAACCCATGCCGAAGGCCTTAAGTGTGCTCCTCCTGACATCGGTTAACCACTCTTTGACCACGTTCCACCGTGCTGCGATAGTATTTTGCATGCAATGGTGTTGAAAACGCAGTGTCATTGCTTTGGTTTTCCAGGTTGTGCAGTGCTTGCCCAGTGCACTAACTTGTCTGCTGCATGAACTTTAGGTCATAATGCGCAGAAGCAACATTTTCAAAAAAAGCAGACAGGCAAAAGCACCAGTGGAAATGATACAAGGGGTCTCTAGCTCTGACAGTAGTCTGCACCCCAACTTGCATTGACATGATGTGTGCATTCCGATGATTGTGCTCACGCTGGCATATCTGCAATAGCACATCCTCCAAGATTAGGGCCCAGTGACATTTTTGTGATGCCAGTCTCGAAGGCCATGCTTTCGTTACTTGTGATCCGCCGTAACATCATAATTGCCATTGTCATCGCCAAGATGCTGCATCAGTCTTCAGTGTTTGTTTTGACTATTTGATGCTTTTCGGACTAACGTGTCTCTTTTGCTCATTATCAATTTGTTTTTGTGTTCCTAGAAGATTGATCTCGGAACGACACAATTGAGTTCAGCTGTTTGAAGTCCCGTCAGACAGCGCGCCATTGTAAACTGTTTCCGTAAACACACTTTGGGATGCAAAGTGATGACATCACGTGGGTCATTACAGCTAACAGCACCTTTCGATGCCTCGATGAATTTCATGAGATATCATTGTTCTCGTGCTTCCTCTTGGATAGGCTCACAGCAAGAGTCTTTGTTGGCGCCGATGACATTGTGCGAGCCGTTTCTGACCGCACCAATGCTTGATCATGGCTTGTGTCACCAATGTTGAGGGTTCGTACCTGAGCAATGCCACACTGTACGCTGCTGCCAAACGACTGTGTCATGCTTTGAGAGCTTGCGTTGGCATTCGCAGTGATTCGCCTGCTGTTGTGGTGCAATGGAAGGTGCTGGATTTGCTGCTCTGTAAGGCCTTAACGATACTGAGGATGGCTTGAGGAACTTGATGGCCCACAAGAAGATTAAAGTCAAGCTTAAGTATTTCTGTCATACGAAATAAAATGCGCTTGTTTTCACGTTGGTCTTTTGCATATCGTGGGCAAATCGGTAAGCTACTGCTTGTTACTACAGTGGAACCCTGTTCATACGTTTTTCAGCGGACCGGGGGTGAAAAACGTAACAGCCGGGAAAACGCAAGAGTGAGGAAAGCTCCGAAAATGAATGAGAACAGGGCCGCCTTGATTTCAAACAATTTATTTCAGCAAGGTGAGCCATCTAGGTCGCCGACCGATAATTCGGACAGCCGCGCGGTACCGGCAGTGTCCCCACAGACTTCATGTGTTAAAACGACGGATATTTCGGACGGTTTCTAGATCTAAATTCGATAATTCGGACTCCTGCGCCCCATTGAGAGAAAGTATGGCCTCAGAGATCGCAATCAAAACTGTGATCATTGAGGCTTAGTTCCAGTGCTTGTTTACCGTATTTACCCGCATAATTTGCGCACCCCTGATATTTAGCCAGCATTACAAAAAAAAAATTCCTCGCATATTTTGCGCTCGCCATCCGGCCCGAACCAGCTCGCCTGCACGCGCACGGACAGATTTGGACAGCCGCGCCCCTCGCTGCACAGGCGAGCGCAGTTGTACGCAAAAGGGGCTTCGAGTGCGATGTTCCTTTTTCAGATTCTTTTCTCTGGAAGCCCCCGGAGCCCAAAGTACGGTCGCTAGAATAAAAGCACGCGAGTGGGGGCGACGAAAACGGCTGAAGCAGAGATCAAACGCGCCCGGCCTATCTCCGTCGCTCGGAGGCGATAACATCACCCCTATCAGATCGCCTGCCGTGGAAGCGGGGAGGAAACGCCCTGCCCGTCTTTAGCGAGCATGAAAAGACGCAAAGACGGGAGGGAAGGGGGAGGGGGGTAGTATCGCTCGGCTGCCGAGATAGCACTATCTCGGCAGCCATCAGCGGGCGACGATTCCTGCAAGCGTGACCAAGACTGTCAAAAGTCAAATCAGAATAGCGGTGCCCCGGCGGGTACGACGTGCCAGGTTGCTACGCATCATGCGGGAACAGGCTCACAGTTGCGGCGTAACAGTGGGGTTCGCAATACATGGGATCTTATGGGAGCTATGCCGGGACCAATGAAAAACAACGTAACAGCCGGGAAAACGCAGCAGTGAGGAACGTAACAGCGGGGTTCCACTGTATCTCTGGAAACAAATCTGAAATGTGCGCAGTTTGACGAGCTTCAAATGGGCACATTTTGTGTTTCGAATTATCAATATATTGCACCATTTTGAGATCCCCATTGGGTTAACTATATCCGGTATTGGCTGTATTCGGTGGGTTTTCACTTAGTGCAGTACATGCTTGCCTTTGTCAACTCCAGCAAGGCCGAGTGCCATGAGCTTCAGTTTTTCCTAGTACTAGCGGTGTGAATTTTTTCCCCCCTTTTACACTCACTATGAGTTGTCAGTGCAGTATTGGTCGTTGTGCTGGATGGCTTAAGTCTCCATTACCATCAGTGTGGCTGGCACAAGTCGGCAACATTACAAAGCCACTGTGCACACCAGGTTACACATGCGAAACGATTTTTCGGACCTGGTGGGCACTGAAAAATAGTCTGAAAAATTAACAGTCTGAAAAACTCATTCAGGTAAAAATAAAAAAATCTGTTTATCAGGCTTAGGGCAACTCGCTGAGACTGCTCTTCCTCATACTCCACCTGAAGTGATCAGATTTGCTTGTACCATATTTACCTGCATAATTTGCACCCTTGCATAATTTGCTCACCCCTGCTATTTAGCCAGCATTACAAAAAAAATTTCCTCGCATATTTTGCGCTCTTGTCCCGCCCGAGCCAGCTTGCCGGCACGCGCGCACGGACAGAGTTTGGACAGCCATGCGGCAGCGCCCCTCACTGCGCAAATGAGCGCAGTCATACGCAAAAGGGGCTGCGAGTGCAATGTCCCTTTTTCCGATTCTTTTCTCCGGAAGCCCCCGGAGCCCAAAGTATGGTCGCTAGAATAAAAGCACGCGAGTGGGGGCGGCGAAAATGGCTGAAGCAGAGATCAAACGAGCCCGGCCCATCTCCGTGGCTCAGCGGGCGCATCTGATAACATCACCCCGATCGAGACACCTGCCGTTGAAACGGAGAGGAAACGCCCCGCCTGTCTTTAACGAGCATGGAAAGACGCGAAGGCGGTGGGGGGGGGGGGGGGTCGCTCGTCTGCTGAGATAGCGCTGGTGCGTGCACTATGTCGGCAGCTCTCAGCGGGCGGCTCGTAAACCCTTCTACGTACTGCGCTCTCAATGCAAAGAGACTGTGAAAAGCGTCCTTGGAGCAGCCGTATTCTCCTACACCAGCGTTTTGGTGTGTTACGTGAGATCGTATCCAAGAGTTACCATATACCGTGCGCGTTACATTGCACGTTATTTCGAATGTTCGCGAAATCTCTGCATAATTTGCGCACCCCCTTTTTGGAGCTCTAAAATCTTGAAAAAAAGTGCGCAAATTACGCAAGTAAATACGGTATTTCTGCTAGAGAGAGGTTGCTGTAGACACTCAACAAGAGTGCCAACGGCCATCATTATATATGTTCTCGTAGTCTAAGCATCTTTGTGGCTGCGTGACGACCCATTGTATTATTTTGTCATCTGTGAGATTGATGCACAGAACAAGCTTGTCATTCTCCCTAGCAAAGCTCAAGATTGTGCATTAGGTATTTCCATCCGTTTGCTTGATCAGTGCTGTCAATAGTGCTGTCACAGGGTCATCTGCCATGAGTTCTTCCAAAGTGCAGAAACGTGGGTTTGAAGTGCCAAGCTATCTCCTTTGGCTTTACCGACTTTCGCGTATCAGCCACATGTATGTGTTCTAACACATGAAACATATCGAAGACATGTACAGACTGGTGTCTGAAACCACTCCAAAACAATATATATATATTGTACTGAAGAAAGAGACAGACACAGCGCCTTTGCTGTAGGCCGGCTGTTCTATTCTGCTCTTCCTCTTTCTCTTCGTCATCCTCCTGCGCTCCTACGCGAGCGCCCTAGGCACGGCGAGCTGTTGGTTTATACATTACACTCGGCCACGACTGCGAGTGTCCGTAACGGCCGAAACTTTCTCCGGAAGGCGGCACTGGCTGTGCCGCGCAGGGCGGTCTGGGTTTTGCAACGGTCGGGGTAGAAGAACAGCGCACAAATCTTCTGGCGGTCGGCACTGGCTGTGTCGCTCTGGGCGTTCAGGGCCCTCGCTGCAATTTGGCTTGGAGGGATGCGAATAGAGCTTCTGGTGGCCGGAATTGGCTACATCGTTGCGGCCGTCGTTGGCCGCACTGCGAGCATAGGCACCTACCAAATATGTACGGCGGGTGGCATGGACTATGTCGCGCTGGTCTGTCTCTGTTCCGTCGCTGCTTGCCTCGCGGAGCGGCCAAATGCGTTTCTGGTGGGCGGAACTGAGTATTTCGGCAAGGTCGCAGGATCAGCTGTCAAGGCTTTTGTCACAGGAGGATGAATGGGGCACGTCCCGAACATTTCAACGCCTTCCGCCGCACCAAGTCGGATTGGCAGCGCTGACGGGAAATAGCTACAGTGCATTGCGATCTTGTTCGATGAGTCTGTGACGACTGGTCAAAGACCCGTATTGGCTGGTGGAGTGACTTGGACTTCGGCAGCATTGCCACTGTCAGGGTAAACGAACAGCTGAGTTCAGTAGACCTTGACAATAAGCTATGTGAAGCAGCGGCGTCCAAGCCACGAGGTTCTAGTTCCGTCTTCCAGCCATCGACCAACTTCAGCTGCAGTGGCAAGTCCTTAAAGGTGGCCTCATCCTGAATCGAGACTTCGTCATCTTGTGCAGAGACTTTGCAGGGTAAATGTGAAACGTCAGCACTATTGGCCAATGATTGCCTCGACACCCTTGGATGCAGCTCCGCATTTTCATGGCACGTCTGTTTGCTGGTGTCATGAACTTTACCCCGACCTTGGCACATCCCGTGGCAAGTAACGAATCTTCGTTGTGGTCTGCGCATCGTTCTGGGGCGCAGTGGGAGTCGTAATATATGGCTTCCCGTCGTCAGTTGCCTTGAAGGTCATCTGGCCAGGATGACTTGTGTTAGCGGGACATGGATAGAATGTGGTTGCTTGCATTGAGATCTGTGTCGATGAACACAGCTTGGGACCATTCGGAATGGCAGGGTCGGCTGTGATGCTCTTTGGCGATGAGCTGCAGTGCGGAGCTACAGCCTCGAGGTGGCGCCCCTCCTGAGCTGCCTCCTCGGTTGTGCACCGGTTGGCTTCGCTGGTGGCAGGATCGTAGCGGTGAATCCGTCCGAAAACAGCTATCAGTCTGGCGCTCCATTCCTGCCAGAAGTGTTGGCGGACTCCCTCGTACCGGTGCCATGCTACGGCCGCATCACCAATGTTGTTGATGGCCATGAGCAGCTTGTAGTGGTCCAGCCAGGCATACCGGGCACCGAGAACGTTCACGGCTTCGATCCACCGATCGGCATCATCTTGGAATCCTCGGAACTCTGGTATTTAACGAGCGGCTGGTGGGAGTAACGGAGCAGGAGAGGACCCGGAGCTTCCCGACGCCATGGAGTGGCGTGTTTCTACGAGTGCGCTGATCATACGCAAAAACTCCGCGGCACTCTCGGGGGAGCCGCTAAATGTTCCAGTGGAGAGCGCAGGGTCTGCGTTAATCAACGTGGTGAGCGTGTCGCGCAGTTGCGCGATTGCACTCACGTGCTCCTCTGCGTTGTCGAGTGAGCTGCCTAGAGCATCAGGCATGGTGTCCGGAGACAATATGGTGGCCCCGGTGCTCCCACTGGCGGCATCCACGGCGAAGGGAGCGTTCGCAGCAAATTGGTAGACGTGGTGGGCGGGTCGGATACCGGACCAGTGCAGGGTTGAAGCCATCGAGGAGGCATGGACGCCGTTCTCAGGTGCGCCTGTGTCTTCGGACGGCGGTCCTCCCGGCGGGTTCCATCAGCAGTGAGGCTTGTCCGGCATAATCCTCAGCAGTAGTCCGAGACGGCGACACTCTGGAGGAAATGCCACGTCGAGCTCACAGCTGTGTTCCCCTGATGATTTGCGACTGCGCCATTGTACTGAAGAGACAGACACAGCGCCTTTGCTGTAGGCCGGCTGTTCTATTCCGCTCTTCCTCTTTCTTCGTCGTCCTCCTGCGCTCCTACTAGTGCGAGCGCCCTAGGCATGGCGAGCTGTTGGTTTATACATTACAATATATATATATATATATATATATATATTCTTGACGCTGAGCGGTACCGCTCATCGCAAGACAACCGCCTACCATCCGCAAACAAACGGACTCACCGAGCGGCTAAACAAAACAATCGAAGACATGCTTTCGATGTACGTCGACATTGAGCACAAAAACTGGGACGACATTCTGCTCTATATCACGTTCGCCTATAACATGGCGAGACAACAAACAACACGAATGAGTCCGTTTCGTCTTGTCCACGGACGTGAAGTAAGAACAATGTTGGATGCCATGCTCCCACACGAACCGGACGAAATTGGCACGGATGCCGATGAATTTACTCAACGCGCGGAAGAAGCTCGACAACTAGCACGCGTGCGAATCCACCAGCAGCAAGACTACGATGCACGACGCTATAATCTCCGTCACTTACCTGTATCTTACGAAGTAGGCGACAAGGTATGGGTGTGGACGCCTGTACGACGACAAGGACTGTCCGAGAAGCTGCTGAGGCGATACTTCGGACCCTATCGAGTCCTGCGACGAATAAGTGACCTCACCTACGAGGTTGTCCCAGGTAGCCCCCCCTGCACGAGGCGACGCCAGCTCAGTTCCGAATTGGTGCACGTAGTGCGTATGAAGCCGTATGTCACCGAGTGATTGTGCTAGCGACCAGCTCACGGACATTGACCATAGCATCGAGACGATGCTCTTTGGGGAGAGGCTAATGACGCATGTGCTGTGAATGTGAAATAGAAGACGATGACGATAAGAAGCACTACGGGATTCTATGTAGTGGGACTGCTGGAATCATTAGAGGAAGAAGACGACGCCAATTATTCTTGCGTTTGTTAAACAAGCTCTTGTGCTGTGCTGTCAAGCGTCGTGTTTTCTTCTGTCCGCGTTGTACCGCGACAATATATATATATATATATAAGCCTACCTTGTGCAAGCACTGATGATAGGGCTGACAGTGACTTTTCATTTTTGGT
Source organism: Hyalomma asiaticum (assembly GCA_013339685.2). NCBI lineage: Eukaryota > Metazoa > Arthropoda > Arachnida > Ixodida > Ixodidae > Hyalomma > Hyalomma asiaticum. The sequence goes on along the minus strand of JABSTT010002230.1, from coordinate 10,529 downwards.
TTCAACGATTTCGACAGCTAAGGGTGAGTGGGCACAGTCACTGAAGCTAAGGTAAGGTACGTGGTTTCCAGTCACGGAGGCTATGGTAGGGCCATCAGGTCAGCCCTGGCCAAGCCAGCCAAAAATCCAACATGGGGGCTTTCATAGTGTAGCTACTAATGGAGTGGCATGCATCGACTCAAGCGATCTTGTCAGGAAAATCGAACTTGATGATGCGGATTTGTCTGAAAAATCGGTCACAAGTAGGTGTTAGCTCTATGGTAACCTTGACGGTGCATCTGTGAAGTCTGGAATATCCATGCAGTGCAATTTTCTGGGCTCCAAAAATCTCTGTGATTGTACTGCAGCATTAGTGCCAATCAGGATTGGTGTGCCATGCACACTTTTGCAAAATTGCTCTTCGGTTAGATTTATAGTCTGTACTAGTTAGTGGTTTGTGTTCTCAGCTCGTCGCGGTGGCTCGCATCCTGTCTGATACTGATTTGGCATTTTGTTATTACAGTGAAAGCTTGTTGATTCGAACCTCGTTGATTTGAATTTTTCGATAATCAAACTAAGTGGTAATTTTGGCCAAACTCCATAACACTTGACATATTTAGAGAGCTTGTTAATTCGCATGCAAGCTGTGTCCACCATGGATAATTCGAACTGTGCGCCACTATGCCAGCACTACCCCTGCTAAGCAACAGGTGGCTTGAGCTGACAGTTGCCATCGTCATCAGTGATCGATGTCTTGACCACTGAGCTGTTGAGCTCAAGGGCTGTGCTTTGCATTTAAGATTATGTCATGGCCCTGTACGTATGCACTCATTTTTTTAACTGATTGCATGCATCACCATTGCCGTCAGATTGATAGTACATTGTGGCTATGCTAGCATGCAAGCACTTGTTGATGCATTGTCATGAGTAAGGGCCCCCGCAAACACAGGCCACCAGCGAAACGGTGAGATTGGCGAAGTGGCGCGAGAAAGCACGCGCCGTCAACACGTCGATGTTCATAATTCGTCGTCAGCGGCTCGCGGCATGTGACCCGAGGAGAGATTGGTGATGGGAAGGCTGAGCTGGCATTCTCTGTGTGGCACCGGTCGACGAAGGGTGTCTTGCCAGCTACGGACTGGTGATGAGGAGACGAGGGCGTCGGCTCCGGGTGCCGCCGATCTGGCTTACGATCGAGCACGAACTTCGGAGTGGCAGTGGCCGAACTTAAGCAGTTCCCGGCGTACCCGCAGTGCTCCACCTTCACCGGCAGAATGGGACGACCAGGAGAAGAATCACTGCAGAGGGCCCGGTCTTTGTTGGAGACCGAGCATCACATATAAGGAGGCCTAGGCTAGGCTAGGCCTATGCGGTGATCCACCACGTCACAGGAGAAGCAAGGCGGCGGACAAGGACGGACCTTGCGTGAGCGGCGGCCACCACTGGTAGCATCTGTCGACGATGGCTACGAGGACTCGACACATCGAGTGAGCATCGACTCTGAGCTGCACCGCGTCGAATGCAACGTAAGAGCGTCCAACTACACTTTGAGTGGCGGGCAGCTAACGCGGACTTAAAGCGCGAGGCCCATGGTTGAGTGACTCCCGTTGGAACTGCGCCCAACGCGGAGGATTTGTAGTTAGGCTGTTTAGGTTGTTCACTTAGCTTCTCTTTTAGTTTTCTTTTGTGTGCGAATTGGTGTTCTGCTTGTTTTTCATGTTTTGGTGTTCTCGTTGCATAAAGTAACGTCTTTGGTTTTTGTTAACGCTTCACGCCTCTCGTCTCTCTCTCATCCATTGGAGCAAGCGCTTCCGAGATCCTCCCACACACTCGTGACATGCATTCACTGAGTTTGTCGTACATTCACCATTCCATGTCGAAAGATGCAACATCGTGCAGTTAGGAAAAGCAGTGTAATGATGCATTTGCTAAAAACTGGCAAATCGGCATAATTTGCCCAAGCTTGTAGCAAGGCATTTTTTGCCGCTACTTGTGACCATGTGAAACCGGAGTTGTCAGGAGTGGACGGATGCAGCTTGTTACTGTGAGTTCGACTGCCATTGCCCATCACAGTCATTCAAGCAGCTCTGCTAAAAGATTCTGTGTGCTCTGCTGCAAGCTACGTTGTAACTCGCCTCGTGAAGCAAAAGTGCATGTGAAAGCTTCTGTACTAGCCGCGGACTTCAGAAAGTTATGGTACCAACAGCCTGTGTCTGGTGCGTGAAATGTTCAAGGTTACCTGAAAGATCAACTTTGATACCACTGACTTTGAATTGTGATCTATGGTATGTGGTGTAAATGAAACTCCAGTTATTCTTTGTGAATGTTGGATCACAGGCACGTTGGGTGAACTTGCATAAAACAGGCAGCTACGCATATCAACAGCGATATAGTATGTGCTTAATGCACTCATCAGCGATTAGTGACATTCTGAAGTGCACTTTCAGGTGGCGATAGTGATGCTGGTATGTGGGTAGAAGTGGAATGCCTTTTACGTGGTGAAAGACCACTGTGGCAACATTACATTGAATTAAGACAAAAAGTGCCCATATTCCAGCACAATTATCGTAGACAAGGTGAGAATACTAAAAAGCAGATCAGAACTGTGACTCCAGTATTGCCATGCCTTTTTCTTTTTCCCCCCCACTACATGGAGCCAGCTGGATTGCAGATGTGCTGTCAAGTTTCATGCCTGTCATATGAATTTACTTAACATGTCCATTGCTACACTGCTTAAAAGCAGTGACTGAGAGCACTTTTGAACAGCCAAAGACAAATGTTCGTGATGTTTTCAAAAGTGATTTTGATAATTTTGTTTAATTGAACTCTTCAGGACTCACTGTGAAGTTTGAATTAACAAAGCTGTGACTGAAGTCAACATGAAAGGATTTGCCACTTGCTTGCAATCAAATGCTGCACGCAAGTGCTTTGGGGATGATTATAGCATAATTTCTGTGTACGTGAGCACATGCAGTGAAATTGTGCTTGGGTGCTCATCAGAAAATCGGCTGGAACAGTAGCGCCATTCACACCATTGTGCACCAAACTTTTCACCAGCACCATCCTGCTCCGAACCACGTCTGTTGCACGGAACTCTCTTAATCAGTGCTGTCCTATGCTGCACTGCCAGAATTAGCTGCAAGTTGCGACCACAATGTCAACCTTGTGCCGGAAACAGTTTTGGTTTTGATTTCATTGGCTCTGCAGCTGCTGTATGCGCCATGGAGGAATGGAAAAAAGCTAGCGTCGCGAGATTACACTAGCCTCGGCAAAGTAGCCTTTTCTGACACCTTTCCTTCCTCCCTTTCACTATCTGGGCCTTCCATGCCTTGGCGCCAGGTATACAATGCCACTTGAGTGGGATGTTATTTTTTTTCAAAATTGTCACATATGCTCTCTGAGCTACGTGCTTTCTCTTTGGACTGCTTTATGCAGTGTTTTGACAGTTTTGCTCACTGGTACTGACCGTTGGGCTTCAACTAATGAGCATGACCATAAGTGAAGAAAATGTTTTTTGACCGATCACAGTAGGTATTAGAATGAAAGGTTTTAGTTTATTAGAGGTGAAAAGCTATCCAGCTTAATGGGAAACGCGCAAAGATGGGTGGAGCGTAAGTAAAACAACTAACTTGATTTCGGTCCCATCTTTGCACTGTTTCACATTATACATCACTACCAACAAGCCCGAATCACAACAACTTTATCTGAGCTTGTGGCCCGTAAGTGTCTGTATCTGCTTCTATAGCTAATCGACATCTTGGACCATTTTGCCTGAGCTTGTTCTCTATTGTAGTGATGAAGTTATGCATTTTAGCCTGTGGACCTTGCTTTAGCTGTGCTTATGTGGACAGTAAAGGACAATCTAACATTAGTTGTGCCTTCTAACAGGCTCTAGTTTCACCTCACTGCAGTGGTATAGTGACTGTGGCGCTTAGCTGCAGATCCAAAGGTCGTGGAATCGAATCCCGGCCATGGTGGTTGCATTCTGTGAAGGCGAAATGCTCAAGGTCAATGGGCTGTGCAGTGTCAGTGCACGTTAAAGAACCCCAGGCGGTTGAAATTTCTGGAGCCTCCACTATGGTGTCGCTCATAATTTTATGTTTTATATCGTAAAACCCTATAAATCAATCTATCAGGCTCTAGTTACGTAGTGCAACATACAATCATCGACTCTCGCAACCCTGTGATGGGCAAATACAAAACCTACGTTCAGATTCACAAGCACTATAAACACTGAAGAAATGCCGAATGCCACGTGAGTTTGCTTAAACACTGCCGTTCGTTGATGCTATATCTTCTAAGGGCCTTTGTGACTGCTCCAAACTTGCTCGGAAAGGTCTTTCTGGCTGCTCCAAGCCCACTGCAAAAGGCGCTTTGCCTGCTCCCAGGACTGCTCCCAAACCTTTGTACCTTTAGCACCCCTGGAATGGACAAGCCAGTGAGAAACCTTTTTGTCTTGACCATTTAAAGGCAGTCTATTTTCACGATCCTCAAGAAAGGAACACATGGGCATAGAAGCATTGTTTGCGTATACCATTGCCCACAGGCATGTGCAAAGTTTTCTGTGAGGGAGATGGACAAGCATTCACTGCAAAGCTCCCTCCCACTGAAGCTATTTCAGTCAAAATGCAATGAATGTAGAGGTATGGGGCAGATTTGGCCACCTCTCCCCCTCGTGTGATTAGAGGGGGCGGCCTCCCCCCTGTCCCCCCTTGTGCACACACCTATGCTAATGCCCACTTGTGAATAGCTAGCACTGCACCTCTGGGGCCAATGAAAGAGCGAGCACCATCTGCTGTACCTTTGTGGAAAATTATAACCAGATTGCAGCACTCCTTTGCGAGTGCAACACATGAAAACTTCCTGGGAGACCAAACTGGAACTTGCCAGGCTGCAGCCACATATGTGTGACTGGTAGCTGGACAATCTTTCAAGGTCGTGGACCCCAATAAAATTCGCTGCGCATGTCCTTTGCCACACTTCCATTATTTTGCAAGGTTGCAGGCTTGACAGATGTGCGATTGCTTTCAGGTCAGTTTGTAAACAGGCAACCTCAAACCACCTACTTTGCTTGCCACAATTGTTGGCCACATTATATGTTGATGTCATCATAGGGAAAGCGACGGAAATGATGGAAGCACACGGACATCATACCGTGGCCTCCGAGATTATGTACGTGCTGCCTGCTCGTGCCTCATATCTTGAAGGTGATGACCATAGCAGCATTGGTCGTCACCTTGCCACCAGGGGAAGAGCGCACGTGCCGTCATACCGTGCAAAAGGTGGATTAAACTAATTTAACGTCATGCGAGGACAGCTCTGCTAGGTTGTATACTTGAGTTTCGATTTTGTGCTTCTTTTTTTTCCTAATAAAGACTATTTTCAAATTTTCTAAGCATTCTACTATCAGGCACGTGACAGGAGTGTCTCAGGAACACAGAACCACCGTTACCTTGACATGGTTAATAAAAAAATCTCATTGCGAGGGTGCGGCACATTGCGGGGCTTACATTTCCAGATAGCAAGCGCACAAGATACAGCTTGTATTCCTGAGGCACGCAAATCGTACGGCTGGCTGTGCTTTCGAAAGATAAGGCGCGAGAGACGTGAAAATTACACCATCTCCCACTAAAGGGGACCATGAGGTGATGCGAAGCAGCACAGGGGGTGCACACCACATTTGCATTGGTTTGACTAGGTGTCGCGTTTGCATTGGTTTGACGCTAGCAGACGCTGCCTGCGTCAGCGTTGTCTCTCGTGGGTGAGAGCGCGTTCTCGTTCCTTGCGAGCTTCGTTCATCGAAGAAAGAACATTTCCATAGTCAAAGCACACCGTTTGGAGAGGAGAGGAGGAATGCCAAGAGAAGAGATGAGACAAGGAGAGGAGGAGGATGCACATGCGCAGTGCGGGTGTGGAGGGAGGGAGTGACAAAGCCCCAACCATAAGCGGCTTCGCATCTAAAATTGCCAGAGTTTGCCACTAAGGGGACCTTGGAATGAAAAGTAAGGGCAGATGGCACAAAGAAAAAATTCCTTGGCCCACTGTTTGGTGACACCACTAACAGGAAAGATAAAAAGAAAAAGGTGGAATTGAGAAATTGATGTGGTTGAACATACCGTTTGCTCCACCGGTGAGTTTCGGCAACAACACTTCACGACAGCATCCCCGCAGTGATTCCCCCGTCTCCGACCGCAGTCTGACTCCGCCGCCTTCACGCCAACGTCGTCTCCTTCGCCGAGGCGGCGTTCATTCTCACCACCAGCTTCGGGAAACTAGGCTGCGCGACCGATGGGGGTGAGGTCGCCAGACACGATTCGACACAGATACCTCTGCCCGTTACTATGATGCGGAACAAAGTGAAAGTGGTTATTGACGGTGTATGTGCTATGGCCTTGGTGGACACCGGGGCAATGATATCGGTTATGAGCCTGACGTTCAAGAACCGTCTTAGACGTAAAGTGATGTTCTCCCTCGACAAGCCTACTAGATTCCGTGGAGTAGGCGGCGAAATACTGCGCCCCCTTGGTGTTTGTGTTGTGAACGTTCTGTTGGCGGATAAGTGTTATTTGACCGAATTTGTTATTTTGGAACGGTGCACACATGACGTTATCCTGGGCATAGACTTTCTACAAACCTGCGGGGCCTCTGTTAATTGCGGTGCCGGTGAGCTTTCGGTAAACAGCGGGAGTCCAGGAATCGTCGCATGCCCAGAACAGCTACTGCCAGGATTGTGGACGAACCACATGAAGAACAGAAGACATTTGCTGTAGCTGATGACGTGAGGCTACCTCCATGGTCATTCGCATCGGTATCGGTAGTCGCTTCTTCCTATACTGATGTTTCATTTGATCCCTCATCCCCGCTGACCGTCACTTGTAAATAAACATCCTTCATCCGTAACAATACAAATGGCAGTGTAAATGTACAATGTATTTAAGAGGAGACACCACAAAAAAAAAAAGGTTTTTCTTTACTTGGCCTAGAACTCTAAAATTTCTACCACTAGTAGAGCTTGTGACGCTGATTTGAAAACTGTAATTACATTTCTTGTAGCTTTGTGGTTCTTGATTTAACACAACTATGGTAACAAAATGTAGGTTATTTTACGGACACTTTCTACCTTCATAAAAATTTTCACACAGCATCGCAATATGGCCTTCGGGCAGCACTGCTCGACCAAGGTGTCATGGCATGCGTGAATATCCCCGGCATTTTTCCACGACATCTTTGATAAACGTAGTGCCATGAACACCTTGATGTTCATGTGTAGTAGTGCTGAGCGCACAGCTATCCTCAATTTCCCTCGTGAGTTGCGCACATATTTCCAAAGGGAATCGTTTGCTATAGGGTCACCTTGGTGGTGATTAAAATAAGTCACCACCAAGGTGACTTATTTTAGCTTGACTGCTGAGCGTTTTGTGAAGAAAGTCAACTTTGCAATTTTTTTTCCAAACAATCTGCAGAGAGTGCATCTTCCCAAATATATTTCTCTTGTATCAAGTCTACCAGACTTGACTACCACAGTGGAAATTAATTTCGACCTTCATGTTATTTAACATTACCGGAAAAGAAAGTTGGATTTGCAAGTCTGTTCACTTTTTCACATGGCTAAAGTGTGAGAAATATTTCATTAATAGAAGAATTTATTATTTCTACAGTGATATCTCTAGTTTAGGCTGCAATATAAATGATTGTAATGCCTGCATCGCATAATAGCCTTGAGAATAAAATGAGCTGCACGTCCTTTAACTAGGAGTGTATGAAAAAAGGAGCTCTTATAGAATGGTGGGAAAATTTTTGGCAGTGAAACTAAATGAGTAGAGATAGTTTTGGACCTCAACGAACATGTGGAAATTTTTCCAGGCATATTCATGATGGTCGAAAAACACTGGTTGATTTGGCATGCAATGACCCATACCTAAATGGGATGCAGTGGTGCTTTAGAATAACAGACTGAGTAAATTTCGGAACAAACGTGCCTAGGCACAGCGTTGTTACTCGAAGGGAGACTGAAATGAAGGTAAGGGCACAGTATCTTAAATGTTTCCAGCTTTCTTCTGTATTGATTTGTGGAGTGCTGCACTGGGCACTGTTATTTGCTTGTCTATGATTGCAAGTATGCCATGCGCAAGTTTGTACCATGCAGAAATCGAGGCTGGCAAGATCGTCAAAAAGAAGCATCATAAGAAGAAAGCACACGTGCCCAAAGCTCTTGACATGAGGAACCTGATGGATGCCTTGCCGACCATGGTTGAGAGGAAAGCTGCCAAGGCAGGGTGGGTGTCTCTCGTGTTTGTTTGCACTATTGCTGACAACCTAGTGTTATACCGCTCTTTGTGGTGGCAACACACAACAGTGTTTCCGTCCAATGGAACTTGACCTAGGACGATTGCACATCTCCTGGCCTCACGGGGCATGGACCTCGGTGGCCAAGCGTGTGTTCCTCGATCTCGGTCACATCTCGCCGTGTGCTTCGGTCTGTTGGCAACCTTTTGCACCCCTCACCCGTTCTGCCGAGCAACCTTGACCACAGCTGCGATGCGGTCTCCCTCAGTGGTGCTCCCAGCAGCAGCCAGCCATCACGTGACCTAGGTGGCGCTGGCGATGCGAGTCTCTTACGATGGCGCCATATGGGAGACGGCAGCGTCGCTCAGCTCTATGCCGAGAGGCGCAGGCAAGCCCGTGCGAACCTTGCGCAACAGAGTGCCCCCACTGTGGGAGAGAAGCGCAAGAGGGAGGAGTTCCATTGAGTGGCACTGCAAGCTCTGGCACCATGGAAGCCTCTTCTGGCATTTTTGCCTGCTAATATATCTCCAGCCTGCACTGATGCAGTGCCAAATTGATCTCTTGGATTACAGTTTTGTCTATTTATTTATTTACTGATTTATTCATTTTTAAAAAGGGTAGGCATGTGTAAGGGGACGGTACATAAAATAAGCATACATTATACATACCCATTGCATGAATAGCACCAATATACATCACACTTGGCTGCTCACTTTACCTTTGGGATGACAACAGGTTCCATATATTAGATGCTGAGGTGCAGGCAAACTTTACTTGTGGTCTGCAAGTTTATTTGGGCATAATATGCATTGTGCATGAGTGTTTTACAAGTTTTTATGACTAGTCAGGTCCTCAGGTCTGTCAGGACTTGCCTTCCCGAGGCAAAACAATATCAACAGGAATGAAGCTGAAGACTATCCATGCTGGGATTCATCTGATGGCACTTCTTCAGCGTTGGTGCTGTGGTGTAAAGCTATGGACAAGTTTGCAAGCTTACGTATGGTCCTAGCAGACTAAAAATCTAGATTATTCTCTCTAGCCTTTGTCTGAATTTTTTTATTACCGGTGATGCACATGATGCTGCTAGTCAGGTGAACATGGAATCTTTGTTTTTGAACTCTTCATTGCAGTTGACCACAAGATAAAAAAGCACGCACATAAGTTGTCAAGCTACTTTTAAGTTCATCTCTCACTACTGCGTAAATGTTTTCAATGACTTAAGGTGGATGGCAAGAAGAGAGACAACTGTAACTATTCTAGTGATTCTCAACTTTTGTTCACGAACAACTAAAAGTTTGCACAGCTGCTTAAGTGTGTTTCTGCTTTCTCCTTTGGAAGTTTGGAATTGGTAAAAACAATTTGTTACTTTGGTAAAGGAACATTTAAAATGTAAAAATTCACTCTGGAGTGGTGCAAACGCTCTCGTATCTTCCCTGCAGCTCGAGGTTTTTACTGAAGCAAAGTAAATAAATTTCATTGCTAAAATACATTTTTATAGGTTTTCCTTCCTAACTAGGCAGTTTTTGGATAGACGGAATTATATGATAAAAATAAAAGTTTTATTGGATTTTATGATTTTGCTTCAGCATCTGCCACTGATGTGAGAAATTATGTGCTGACACTTAGAAACTATCATTCATTCATGGCAGAGGCAAGGTTCCTTGCTTTGGTGAAAACAGCATTTCGAGAAATCGTGTTTTGAAAATTGAACACGTCGATCATCACGAGTGTATGTGCCTCAGAGGCACGGCTGTTAAAGTGCTTGTGATGCAGGTACAAACATGCCACTTTGTGAAGGTGTTCTTATAGGTTGAAGTATATTTAGTTGTCCTACTTTTCAAAAAAAACCTGTTTTTGCTGGCTGCCATCACCCTTCACAATGACTTTAGAGTCCGACAGATTCTTAGAAACTGTTGTCATTGGCAGCTGCAGCTTCAAGATGTTATGACATGCCGACAAAAGGTACTAGGGCCTCTGTCGTGGATGTCAGCGTGGATGGGTTAGATTGTGTGAGCTCGCATGAAGGTCATGTGCAGGCAGTGTGTGTTGTTCCTAAGAGCAGCAGTGGCTATGTAAAATACTGTTGTGTGTTTTTAACTGGTGTTAACACCTGCGCTTGCATAAAGCAACGTTCAAGCAGTTGTTTCAAGGATACTGTCTACATCCGAGTTGCCAGACGGCCAAAGTTCTGGATTCATTCACAGCACCATCACATTCCTTGTAGGGTCAGAGTACAAAAATGTTGAAAACACCATGAAGCTTTTACC
>JABSTT010002229.1:0-47392 GCA_013339685.2 Hyalomma asiaticum | reverse complement strand
CTCTCGTTTATTCGCTTAAGCTGTAGATGGTTTCCGGTGAGGCTCTTCTGAAAAACGCACTTCTAGCTTCAGTGCTTAACATCGATGCTTTCGCATCATTAGGGCCTCAAGCACCTTTGACGTTTTCCGCAATTAGGTCGTACAATAGGTTCTCCACACATACCTGTGGCTCCCCCACTCTTGCAGGGCATTACAGAACCATGGAAGGGCAAGAAAGAAAGAAGAAAGAAAGAAGGAAAGAAAGAAAGAAAGAAAGAAGAAAGAAAGAAAAAAAGAAAGAAAGAAAGAAAGAACAAAGTCTTGTGTACTCTCTCGTGCTTCGTGGGTTTTGGCGCCGTAAAGTTTATACGAACGAAGCCTCGTCTTCCGTATCGGGTTGCAGAGAAGGGAAAAGCGGAGCTGTGTTCCCTCGACCGGTTACATGAAACATACACCTTACTCCGGGAAAGTGCAGGAAAAGTATAATAACAGAACTTGCACCCAGTTTTGCACGTCGTAAATGAACGTCCGACATAAAACTATAAGCACACAAATAAACGCATAACGAACATCACATAAACACAGCAAACGCAACACAATAACACGGTAAAATAAGCGCGACACACCATAGCAACACCATCACACAAGAACAATGCAAAAAAACAAAGCACTGAATCACTGCTCCGCAGTTCCTGCAGCTTTCCATATAAGTGGTACTAGATCACTGCTGGGTTCACCGTTGAGCTCGTTTTATTCATCTTTAGTTAATTACCTTAGCGGAGAAATTTTTCTTTAGTAAAAAGCGATATGTTCCCATATATCTGCAAGGCAATGTTCGTGGTATGCCCTCTTTTTATTTTCAATAACGTTCATTGATTCTTTTCATTAGACGTCGTCCCCGGTAACTTTAGGAAGTGAATCGAAAGCGCTACGCAAGAAACAAGAGAGAATCCTCGGAGCTCGTGCCACAACAAAACTTGCTAGTCATATGCGGCGCTGCATGACAGCACATGACATTTGAAGTTTTTCGAGCAAGAACGGTTGTCATATGGCCTCCGCACAAATGTAATTACATCGACGACCGCAGAGAAGGTATACCACACTCAATTTTTGTGGCATCCACGAAGTCGGCGCAGTTGCATACCATTCGAATTGTTAGGAACGCGTTTCCTTAGAATTCACAACGTATACCACGACGTACCAAAGTCTGGCGCCAGCCTTCTTATGTGGCGCGTGTGAAGGGCACGTCCTTGCTTAACATTTCTATTTTACAAATGTAACACAGAAATACTCTCGATAGCAGAGTATTCGTGTCAGTTACTACCTGCAGTTACCATCTGTATAACTGCAGATGGCAGTTATACAGATTTGCACGCTACAATACCGCAGTAATTATGGCATAGTGGGTAATTCCCTGCTTGCAAAATAAGAGCTATGGCGCAAGGGATACCCACTACCTCTATTTGCACTACTTTCCTCAAGCGCTTAAAATGGCCTCTAAGAAGTCGCTCCTCCAGCTTACGCTGTCACTATCCCAAGGTTCCGAGCAGGCCTGGGTCTTTCCTTCTTTCTTTGCTGCAAAAAATATCAAGGGATTTATATGGCGGTAATATGTTCTCGTATGAAGTTTAAAGTTTGACCGGAAGCGTGTAATAGTCGGGATGATGCATGGCGAAGGAAGAAAAGCTCGAGGCACTGCGCCGACTAAAGTAAACACGTTTTGGCTCCCACACAGGAGCCTTGTTTACTAGTAAATTGACTTGTGAGGGAAGAAGGTGCCCTCTACAAGGCTCCCGTGTGGGACCCCGAATGCCTTCGCTTTTTCTTTTTTTTTTTTTTTGGGGGGGGGGGGTGTCTACGTTCATATCTTTGGTCAGCGCTGTGCCTCTAGGTTTTCTACCTTCTCTATGTTCACACATTTTCGTTCGTCGATCAAGACTGGACAGCACGCACATGCTACGGTGCGGGCCTCGCTATGCATGCATTTTTTTCGTGCATAAAAAAACCCAGCTTTTAAACGCGCTATGACGAACCAACGTGACTGAATTAGGTTAGTATGCTTGTCTCGCCACCTGGTGGTCGGTTGTTCGAATCCGCAACTCGACGATTATCTTGGTTTTCGCTAGGCTTGTGTGTAACGAGCAAGGACGGAAGAGACGAAGAAAGACAACAAACCACACCTATCTCTCTTAGAAACGAGACGCTCGTGCTTATCCCGGCCGCGGCAGTCGCATTTTCGATGAAGGCAAAAATGCCAGAGGCCCGTGTACTGTGCGATGCAGTGCATGGTAAAGCACCCCAGGTGCTCATCCTGCATTCCCTTGGTCTGTGTGAGGCAGCCCGGAGTTTGGGTTTGTAAATCAGGGGTATAGGCCGTATCCACGCCCCACAGGGAATCAGCGTTAGTGTTCGGCCGCAGTTCCCATGCTAGAAATATCAGCAGGGCTCCCAGACGGTCCGTAAGAGCCTTCAGCGACGACTTAGGCTGTTGCTGTTGTTGGTGGCTAATGCGATGCTCGTATTTAAGCTTCCGTGAAGGAGGCGCACAGAATCATGCGCTGCATATTTCCGGATGATGGTGGTGCAGTGAAGAAGAGTGGCCTGTGCAACAAACGCATCGCCATCGGCATGAGCTTGTGACTGTGGGCCGACCGTTTCTTCCCACCGCCTGCTCCTGTCTCTGCGTCTCCTGCCAATAAACCTCTTAGCAAGTGGTGGAGGCTGCCGGGTTTCATCGGCCCAAACCTGGAACTTCGAATCGCACTCTACGTCCCATCATGGCCGGCCACACAAGCGGCACCCCTCCAACGACGTCACCCCCAGTGGTATGTGTGCCGGTACCTTGCGCCAGCGAGATCCCCCTATCTTTGCGGCACAGACGGCAAAGATGCTGAATGTCTCACTGCGACTGGCTCTCCATATATGAGCCGAGTAAGTGCTCACAGAAATAGGCCGATGGTAGCTCCTCAGCTATCTTTGTTGCCTTGCGTCCCAAGACCCACAACATCCTTTGACGCCCAAACTTTGCGATTTCGTCCAAGACTAACCCCCGTATTCATAAACGCTCCTTGATTCGACCCTTCACTCGAAACGCTCCTTGAGGGCGGTTTTCCAATTCACAGATCGCCCTCCACTGGAAGCGTTCCTCGACTGGAGAAATCTCGAGCGTTTTACTCGAGATAGTCGAGGTAGGGCCAGAGCTACCTTGACCTTTCCTTGAGTGAAGTATCATTGCGGACTACGCTTCGTTTGTCGACTATGTGCTCCGCGTTCGGCGAGCTGTTTGACGACGTAGAAAACTGCGTAGGCATACCACGACGACGGTTGAGGGACCGGATAAATCAATGGATCACTACACCGATAGCGAATTTCTGGCGCGCTATCTCTTCACGAAGTGCCGCGTGAATAGATGCTTGACTGCTTGCCCCTTGAGAAGAGCTGCAGCAACGTGGCCACCCTCTTCCACCAGTGACGCAGCTTCTGATTGCACTGGGCTTTTATGGAGCAGGCACGTTTAAAGTAGTGGCGGGTGACCTGGTGAATGTGTCTCAGCCGACAGTGAGCCGCATCATCGAACGTGTGTCGCGGGTGATCGCGAAGAATTTGTTCCCAGCCGTCGTGAAGTTCCCCGACACCGATGACGGGTTCCGTGAGACGATCGTCGAATTCAACCGAATTGCCAGTTCTCCGGGGTGACAGGGTACATAGACTGCACCCACATCCGTATAAAAGCACCACATTCGTATAAAAGTTTCTCCCGGGCACTGTCCTTAGCGCGCTTGGACACGTTGTCGGTGTTTCTGTTTTCAATTACCGATCTGTGGCGCGTCACCAAATTACACAGTAATTCGCACTCTTCGCGCGTGTAAACGAACCTCCGTGCGGTCGTCTTACCGCCGTCGCGCGTGACACTGTCGTCCGTGCTCATGTCGCCGTCTGGCAGGGCAAGCAGGATGCCACGAGAGAGAGAGAGAGAGAGAGCTCTTTATTGAAAGGCAGAGAATTTAGCCGGCGTTGAAATATCGCTGACATGCTACTCTGCGTGGGGAGGGAGTTTAGAGAGAGAAAGACGAGTAGAAAGAAGTGCAAGAGACAGTGAAAAAGAAAAGAGAAAAAAATTGGGCTTTGTGTTTCTGACTATGATGCCTAATTGCGTCCAATGATATTTCACTTTTTCACCAACCCGCAGTGATGTGATAGGATGTTGCATGATGGGTGAGTGATGGTGACGACGGAGATAAAGTCTATCGAGTTGACCTATACTTTTTAAATATGTAACACAAAGTCCATCGCACGTCTCTGTTGCGTGGGGCAAGCTAGAGGGCCTAAACACACTGAGGTGATAAAGGGAGCTGTGTAAGTGACTGCATACGATGTTCATAGAGCACACGCTCATCACTGTTCGCTCGACACTCAAACAAAATATGTTCTACGGTTTCAGTAGAGCCAGAGTTGCTGCAGTGTGGGCTTGTCTCCTGATGGAAGCGGTACCGTAAGTCGTTTGAATATGCAATGTTCAGCCGTAGTTGATACAATGTTTCCAGATGTCGAGAAATGTTGGATTGTAGTTTTTATTTGGGATCTGGGTCGACTGAGTATAAGAAAGGGTGATGATGTGTCAGTAACTTCCGTAGCCGGTTCCTTTATTCGTAAGCGAATCGTTTCGCCATATGGGAAGCATCAGATTTGGTGAAATAGATTTGCTTATAGTTTTGATATCGAAGACCGTTACGTGCTGCTTCGTCGGCTTTTTCGTTGGGCAGAACGCCGCAGTGAATTGGTATCCATTGAAATGTAGTGTCCTGCGGTAAAAGCCAGGTGGTGTAAATAGGCAATGTCGGCAGAAACGGGTTGATGATTAGTTTTCTTCAGGTAGTTGTACGTTTGCAGCGCTCCTTTGGAGTCGGTACGCCACGATGCAACAAGCACCTTACACAGCGCACCACGGAACATCAAGATAAAATCTGGCGCGCGGACACAACACGCGAACAACAGTCGCACATCCGGACCTGTCCGGGCATGCTATTCCAGCGGATTCGGCTCTGGCGTGGCTTGGATGAACGTAGCATCGCCTGCTGTCGAAACTAGCTGATAATGTTTCAAATTTCACTTATAACTTCCAATGCAACATGTATTAAATAATGGGTGATAATTTTTAAATCCTTTGCTAGCATTTCAACCGAAAATTCTTTACTTATTGTAGTATTGGGCTGTACACCCTCGCTACCAGACGCGTCTTTCGTAACTCAAGTGAAGGAATGTGTCTCGAGCAGCCCCTTGGCGGAGGAGCGCTCGAGTGGCGTTCTTTAAACCCTGCGGCTCCTTGAGGAGAGGAAGGCGCTGCGCCTCGACTCGGTGAAGTCGAGGAGGAGCGTTGAGTGAAGGTGCGTTTGTGAATACGGGGGTAAGTCGCCCAAGGTATTCCTCCAGCCTATGAACCACCGGCGGTCACTGCGCCTCTCACGTACGCCGACGTCGTTGCCCGACCTCGCCTGCAGACGCTCCCACCGCCGTCAATGCACGGACCGCCACCCAGTCCTTATGGCCCGCCGACTGGTCCCTATGGCCCGCCGACCAGCCCCTATGGACCACCGACCTATTCCTCGCCACCTTTGTCGCAACCAGGCGAGCAACATTTCCCGGCTTCCCAGACAGGACTCAGACGGTACGACAATCAGTGGCGCACCGCCGACAGTTGCCCGATATATTTTGCATGTGGCGGTGCTGGTCACGTGGCGCGTCTTTGCCATCGCCGCATGCTTCATTTCTCGACCACTCGATGGGCGCCATTTTTTCCTTCTCATTTTTTATCGGCGCCTTCCAGTCTTCCTCCCTCTTCATTCTACCCTGATGGCTCATCCGCACCTAGACAACGCTCGCCATAGCCACGTCGTCGCTCACTTTCTCCGATGAGTCGCCGTCCCGGACCCACTGAGCAGGAAAACTGATGGCCGCAGTTTCTGAGGCACGAACTGCGTCTGCGCCGAAAAGTACAAGCACTCCTCTTTCCCCTGCCAACGTTGTTCGCCGAGGCCTGCAAACCCGTAAAATTGACTTAGCATCCTACGGAGGTGGGGCAACACCTCCTAGAGATGGTGGGTGGGACCGCTGACACTGACGCCATCGAATATCCTTCATTACGACGACAGCGACGAGAACACGCCAGCGTCCGTACACACACGGGTGATGAAAGGCGAGTGGTAACGTCGGACATACTGGTTTCCGTGGACGACGAAGTCACAGCTTTGATAATGGCGCGGACAGCTCGGTCATGAGCCGAGATCTTGCGACGGGGTTAAAGAAGGTGCACTCCCAGTGGACTGGATCGCAGGTTCGTACAGCAGGAGGGCACCTGATCTCTCCCATGGGAAGACGCACTGCTAGAGTAAATATTCGTGGGTATACGTTCATCGGCGTCGTCATTATTCTGACCAGTTGTCCAAGAGACCTGATACTCAGCATGGACTTTCTGCAGGCGAATAGAGCCATAATTGACTTGAAGAAACCGAAGGTTACATTTTCTACTGCGAAAGCCATAGCGAGTTACGCTGGCGCCAAGGATAGCACTGAGAATGCCTTGCGCATCGTTGTTGACCGCGTTACGATACCGCCAAGAGGCAGCGTACTAACCCTCGTAACCTGCGACACATTCGATCGTTGTGAGGGCATCGCCGAGGCAAACATTTCGTTGCTCTTTGAGCAGAACCTTTGCATCGCGCGGGCCGTCATTCAGATTCAGAACAGACGCTGTTTAGTGCTGCTGACAAACTTTAGCAACGAGTATCAGCACGTACCTCAAGGCACAGCAGTCTGCTTCCTCAATGAACTCGCTGCATTTGCTAATGTCAGCTCATTAGAAACCGCTGAACCGAACGCACCGAAAGACGTCAGCCTGACAGATCGCATACAGATAAGCCCCGATTTACTGAAACGACAGAAGCAGAAGGTCCTAGACCTCATCAAGGACTTTTCCGGCTGCTTCTCCACAGAGTCAGAAGTTCAACGCACCCCCATTACAAAACATCGCATCTTTACCGACGAGACCGCACGCCCCGTTCGCCAGCATCCATACCGCGTTTTGACTACGCAAGAGAGGTCATCAAGCGACAGGTCCAAGAAATGATCAAGGATGACGTGATTCAGCCGTCCAGAAGTCGATGGGCGCCACCCACCCTTTTAGTTAAGAAAAAGAACAATACACTGCGCTTCTATGTAGACTAAAGAATGCTTAACAGTATAACCAAGCGTGACGTTTATCCACTGCCACGAATTGAGGAAGCTCTAGACCGCATACACCGCGCCAAATTTCTTACTTCGTTGGATCTCAAGTCAGGGTACTGGCAGATCGAAGGTGATGAGCGCGACCGCGAGAACACGGCATTCGTAACCCCTTATGGATTGAATGAATTCAAAGTCGTTCCTTTCTGCCTGTGTTCCTCACCTGCTACATTCCAGTGTTGATGGACACTGTTCTCTCTGGGTTGAAATGGCAGACCTGCTTGGTGTACTTAGACGCTTTGTGGTGTTTTCAAGAACGTTTGAAGAACATCTCGAACGGCTCAAGAACGTCCTATTCGCAATCAGCCGAGCAAATCTTGCTATTAGGCCTGAAAAATGTCACTCTGGTTTTCAGGAGCTAAAGTTTCTCGGACACGCAGTCAGCCCCAGAGCGTTCGGCGAGACCCTGAAAAGCTAGCAGCCATCGCAGAGTTCCACGCCTCACGTACAAGAAGGCCGTCCAGCGGTTCTTGGGTCTCTGTGTTTATTATCGCCACTTTGTCGAGGGCTTTTAAAAGCTTGCCAAACCATTAACACGATTACCGCGCCCAGATACGCCCTTCGCGTGGACCGAAGAGCAACAGCAAGCCTTTGAAGAATTGCGAAAGTGACCGCAGACTGCTTCCGTACTCGTACATTTAGACAAAGTTGACACAGATGTCCACACTGACGCGAGTAACATGGGGCTTGGTGCTGTTCTCACTCAGTGGCAAGACGGTGCCGAACGAGTCGTAGCTTACGCGAGCCGCACCCTGACAAAGGTGGAGGGCAACTATTCCACGACCGAAAAGGAGTGCCTGGCAGTCATTTGGGCCATCGGGATATTCCGACCCTACCTCTACGGCAGGCTTTTTCGCGTAGTCAATGACCACCACTCGCTGTACTGACTCGCGAACCTTAGGGACCCTTCTGGCCACCTCGCTCGCTGGAGCCTCAGTCTTGAGGAGTACGACGTTACAGTTGTGCACCTCTCCGGACAGGAGCACGGCGATGCTGATTGTCTCTCACGTGCGCCCCTACTTCTGAAGACAAGCGACTTACAAGATTTCCTGTTTCTAGGCATTGTCGACTTTGTAGAGATGGCTGATCTTGTTATGCCAGGGCTTCCAACCCAAACTTCAATGCTGCGGCGAAGTATACAGGCTGGCAGAATGCCTGATGCAACCAGCGTCAACTCCAGCGAGGTGCCTGATGCAAGGGGCGCCAACCAAGGCGGGAGTCTCATGCAATCCACGCAAACTCCGGCGGTGCGCCTGACGCAACCGACGGCAATCCCTCACGCAACGTGCGGCAGGCCCTCTCACCCGTGGGTCCGACTCCGTCTTAGACCCTTCTGGCCGCCTCGCTCGCTGGAGCTTCAGTCTTGAGCACGACGTCACAGTTGTGTACCGCTCCTGACAGAAGCACGGCGATGCTGACTGTCTCTCACGTGCGCCCCTACCTCTGAAGACCAGCGACTTAAAGATTTCCCGTTTCTAAGCATAGTCGACTTTGTAGAGATGGCTGATCTCCAACGTGCAGACATTGCGCCCTCTCATTGTATACCTTCAGGGAGGCGACGCTGTTATACCACCGCCGATGTCGCGAAGTCTCGGTACTTACTGCCTCCGGAACAATGTACTATACAAGAATAATTTCGACAACAGCAAAGAAACGTTTCTCCTTGTTGTCCGAGCTTCACTTCGCCAGGAAGTGTTGCACGCATATCACGACGACCCATGTGCGGCGCACTTAGGCTTCGCCAGGACGTTAGCCCGCATACGGACAGAAATATCACTGGCCCCAGCTATGCTCTATCCAACGGTACGTGCGCAGCTGCCATGATTGTCAGCGACGCACGGTCCCACCTGTAACGCTGGCTAGTCTTCTGCAGCCCCTGGACCTTCCCCCAGCCCCGTTTCAGCAGTTGGGAATGGACCTCTTGGGGCCGTTCCCTACTTCATCAGCAGTGAACAAATGGATAGTTGTTGCAACCGACTACCTGATACGGTATGCAGAAAGAAAAGCGATACCGCGGGAACAGCTGCAGAAGTTGCCACGTTTTTAGGGGCGAAGCTCCTCTTAGTCTAACCTTGTCCCGCGTCAGGCGTCAGTCGAGGGCGCTTCGAAGGCCTTCGAACCAACGGTCCATCGACTCCAAAGTCATGTTTGAGCTGGTTACATGGGCGGTGTCGATGGCCTTAGAGTGCGAGAGTCTATCGAGATTAATAGACCATCGACTCTATGGCCATCGAAACCGCCCGTGTAGCAACTGAAACATGGCTTTTGAGTCGATGGACCATTGGTTCGAAGGCCTTCGAAGCACCCGTGTGACACCAGTATTAGTGATTGTCCCTCTCTCCACCGTCGTTCCTCCCGCCTTTCTTGTTGAGGTGTGTTTTCCTCCATTGGTTCCGGAGGTCATGTATATACACACTCGGCAGGGTCCCAGTTGAGCCGTTGATATTTCCAGGTGTTGTTTAGACGTGCCACGACTCTAAGAACTGCCTTTTGGTTCGGTGCCTTCCGTGTCGAGGACCCCGGCGTCGTCGAAGTTGACGTGATGGTCTTTCTTTTCGCTGTGTTCTGCGAGAGCGTTCCGCGTAGCGTTGAAGCTACGTACGTCATTTTGGTGTTGCCGTATCCTTTCCGGAAAGTTTTTTGTCTCGCTGATGTAAGTGGCGTGGCAATCGGCGCACGGAACCCCGTACACTAGCCCGGAGAATCCTTCTTTTGGCAGCCGGTGTTTTGTAAATCATTTTTGAATTACGTTGATACGTTATACGAGTACTGACGCAAAACTTGTACATCTTGTTTTTTCTTTTGCAATAAGTAGCTAATGACCAACTTACCCCGGCTCCAAACCTCGAGGGCTCGAGCGCGCGATTGTTAATAGTTTGTATACGGTTTTGTGGAGCCCAGACGCACTTTCCGTTTCAAAGAGCGATGAGTGAGGCGGCACCCAGGATGGGATTCATGTAAGCATAGCTGACTACATGTGCACACAAAACCGCATTCACATGAGCACCGCGCGGACAAGTCTTGAGTGAAGGCTCCCTGGGTGCTGCTGTAATCCCCTCTGGGAAGTTTGAAACATGCGTGATCCCTCAAAAAATGCGCTGCCGAGACGAGGCCGTCAGTTTGTACTCCGGTGCAGTTCTGCCTCCTCTTTCCGTCGGAAACGTCTGCTAGGATGAGCGCTCTCCCGGGAATCATGACAGCAACACAAACTCGTCACGCAGGTGGCGACTGGTTATTTGCATGGAACACAAAAGCGCGTTTCGCGTGCAGTGGCGCGACACGCACGTTAAAATTGATATTAAATATGTTCTAAGCTATATCAGCCATAGATATTTTGTAGATGATGCGTGTGTGTCGACGCAAATCTATCCCGCAAGATATCTCGATCGCCTTACATTTTGTGTCAGTACTCCTTCAACTGGTGTTTAATTCACTTGGTCATGATTGCATGACAATGTCAGTAACAAATGTGAAGCGCGAATAATCATGTAAAGTTCAAAAATTATTTGCACGAAAGTGACTTGCTGTGACGATTTTTCTTCTCTTGTACTTTCTGTGTCATTTGGAAATACATTGCTATATTTATTGTAAAATAAATATTTCTTGGACGAAAAAAAATGTCAGATGTGAATTTACACCGACGTTGATGCGTTCACGGCCGGACTGTAGAAGCGACGCGCGCAAGTGCGCGCGCGCGCGTCGCTCCTCCAGTCCGGCCGTGTGGCACCAGAAAAATAAAAAAGTTAAATTGTCTGAGTGCCCCGGCGTTTTTGAAAAATATAGGAGAGGGTGAGGAGGAAAATTAGAGAAAGAAGGACGAGAAAGGGTAATTGGAGAATGGAGGACAGAAGACCGCAGAGAAGATCTCAGCGACCCTCCCGCAAAATGAAAAATTCTCCGCCTATGAGGTGGGGGTTGCGCAGGTGCCCGTTCAAAATCAAATAGGGAGGGGATGCAGCAGTCGGGGCCGAGAGGGCGGAAGTAGAAGGATCGGCTGGCGCGTCGTGGGACATGAAGGCGGACAGATGGACCTGATCGGAGCTCCAGGAGTGAGATCGGGATTGTAGAGGACCGGGGAACCGAAAAGCACTCTCCACCACTTCTGAGGATGCGGTTCTCACGGTGTATTTATTAGGCCTCGATGATACAGCGAACTGGCCGCGCCCAAAGCACCGAACAGAATGCAGATGATTACCCACACCAGATGAAGAAGCCTTTGTGATGATGATTATGTGCAGATGACGAAGTGTGTGTGTGTGTGTGTGTGTGTGTGTGTGTGTGTGTGCGCGCGCGCGCGCGCGAAGGTTTACAAGGACTTGAAGTATCCATGTCACTGCCACCGTTATAAAGTGACTGTCAGTGCATTTACGTGAGCTTCTTACTGGAGTGAATGCCATGCGTTTAAGAAACGTACAGATGCGCCTCGAAGATTGACACTAATCCGTAGTTCTGGCTTCCATGGCCCGTAGTAAGCAAGGGTATACAATACAAGTTCGCTTTCTAACCTGTCTCACTTAGAGGCGGTCACATTTTCTCTAGCCGCCGTCGAATGTCTCTGCACTTGCGCAATGTCGGCTGCCTTTTGCCCACGCAGGAGCGCCTGACTTCATCAGTATGGCGGTCGAAAAGTCCGCGAGGGCTTCTTATTTCGTAGCATTTCTCAACCACATTTAGCGCGGGGTATCCTGCCGTACGTTGCAGATCATCGCCCAAAAAAGAAGACAAAAGGCATTAGATGTTCCCCACAGACTTCCATGTACATTAACGGTAATTGCCCGAAAATGCCTCAAACTTTGACACTAATTTGAGGAGGCGACGTCATATACCCAAATCGTGGGATTTCCACATCGATAATTAGACGAAAATGCAGACAGCTGCACAAAGTATAAAAATTGCCCTGAAGGCCACGTGTCCGTAGAAAAGAAGAATGTCAGCAACAGTACGGAGAAATTTTGACACATTTAGTCTGCATCTACGCCACTGCAAGCACTCGCCGAAACTTTAGGTCAACCGGTATGACGCTACGCACGCAATGAAAAAATGCACGTCGTGTGCTGTGCGATGTCAGTGCACGTTAAAGAACCCCAGGTGGTCGAAATTTCCGGAGACCTCCACTACGGCGTCTCTCATAATCAGAGCTGGTTTTGGGACGTTAAACCCCACAAATCAATCTTGGAGGATCGCACACTTGTTCTGACAGCACTGGTTTGGAGAATGAACAGGCGGATAACGTTGACTCTTATAACGGAGACGTGTATACGTTTGCTCTCCTCTAAGGCTTCCTTAGCATGCGCACTACTGATTTTCCTCTACGGCTCTCTCATCTCCAAATTCCTCACGTCCTCTCGTCGGTCTGAGTGCGGTGTTATCGAAGGGGCACATTTTGCGCCTCGCCAGGACTTTTGGTGCAAATAAGAGCAGAGGAATTGCTCACGAGTGCAGCCCACAGCAAGAACCCAGTACTGACGAAAATAGGGACGCATTTTCAACTCCAGCAGCTGGCGCAAAGCCAACTCTCGGAGCACGGTTGAATAACCAGCTCGCGTCTGTGCCTTGGACACGTCCAACTGTTAGGCGTAGGAATACTCAAGACAGGACTTGCGGTAAGAAAGAAAAGTCTGCGAGAAGAAAGTACAATTCGCCCCACTGTTAACAGTGGGGCGAATTGTACTTTCTTGTCGCAGACTTGCGACAAGCCTGGTCTTTATAAATCTCTTGGATTCCAACATGTTTTTAGGTTGTAGTAGTGTCTTGCTAGAGCCTAAAAGACATGTTGCTCTGTTGCTTGGTTCAATCCAAACCGCGCAGCGCTACATAGGCAAGAGAAAAAGACAACAGCAGCATACGACGTTCGCATATGTTGTTCTTTTCTTTGTGTGTCGTCGATTTAGCACCACACCTAATGACATATACTATGCATTGAGATTTAGACCTTGCCGCGATAGGTGCTACTTCCTGCGCCGTAAGTTTCGACTAAAATCTTTATCGAAGCTCGGCCTTGGAGCTATTCAAGAAGGTTGTTCTGAAAATGATAGCACATTACGCAGATGACTGCATCGCCAACTTAGCTCCTCCTTTTAAAGGGCCCTGTAACACGTTTGCAACACAGTCTGAAAATGCTGTCCATCAGTCGTGCAGGCTCGTATAGCTCTTTACTGGTTCGTTTTCAGTGAAATAAGTAAAGGAATTGTGTATATCTTTCAGAAAGACGAAATAATTTAAGCGACGTCTTCAATGCCACTTAAGACGTCATTTGTTAGAAGAAGAGCACGGGATATTCAGCTATATTTGAAACCAAATATGTGTTTTTTTTATGTTATAATGCCGTTAGGGGCCCCTTAACAAATTTTTTGGGTCCCTAGAAGTGTAAATATATGTAACAAGGAAAAGAACAAATAAACTTCAAACTTCAAACTTCAAACTCCGGATTTCCTCGTTTATTCAGCGCACTAGTACTTGGCTCACCTGTTCGCAGGCGTCATCACGACTAGCTAGAGCATGGTTCTCAGGCTACGCTCAGAAAGCGTTGCAGGGACCCTTTCATCCGGCTAAAACAAGTGACTTTGTGAAGCACAATTTGCATGGTATAATTTTCAGTCATCAACGTAGCAGGCTTTCGAGCGTAACTTCAGTGTTATCATTGACTTCCAACAAAAATTAGAAGTCGTTAGCATGAAATAAGAATTATTCCAACCATTACCCTCCATAGTCGTCACGTTTTCATACAAAAATTACACAAAGACTGTCAAATAGACCAAACGAAACAAAGAAAGGGACTTAGGCGTGAAAACACCACTGACTCCCAAAAACCTTGCACTAACATGATCCCCAAGCGTGGTCAACGTATTCATGAACATTGATTTCGTATTTGGGGTACGGCACAGCTTAGTGATTGATTTGGGGAGTTGAACGTCCCAAAACCAGCTCTGATTATGGAAGACACCTTACTGGAGGTCTCCGGAAATTTCGGCCAGCTGGGGTTCTTTAACGTCCACTGACATCGCACACCACACGGGCCTCGATATGTCGCCTCCAACGAAATGCAGCCGCCGCCGTTCTTAGTATGATAGCGAATGATATCGTGTGGATGGAGCTACTTCGATATCGTTTCAGTTTAGTGGCCCGTGTTATACTTCCCTTAGCTCACTTTGTATTTTTGCAACAGATGCTACCGCTGATTCACCAGAGTGACCTCGAACATTGCCCCCGCCCTCTGATATGATACATTGCAAGCAACCCCAACATTGGAGCGAAGAACGAGAAAGACCTGCGTTTGTTGACCAGCGCACGCACGCCATCAAGCTCGTCAAATTGTCTAGCAACCATATGTTCACTGTACTATACAGGGCCGTTAAACCTACGAGCATTACCTTGTAAAGTTTCCCTGTGAAGTGCGAGCGTCGGGCGAAAACGTGACATTTCGTGGTTCCGTTTGAATACACGAGCAGCGACCTGTAACAGGTCATTACCTCGCAAGGCCATCCCCCTCATCTGTCACCTGTGTCGTTTTACTCACTGGATGAAAGTGACGTTTATTTCCCTAAAACTAGTTTCCTGGTGCCATAACCTAGGAGTGGTTATACATATATAACAGGAGGCTTGCGTACTGCAGTGCTCACAGGCGTCCCACTTCCGCTGACACCTGGAGAAACGTCGAATCTCATACCGTTGAAAATCCGTAAACGATGCTCTGTTGGCTAATACTTGTTTTGACTTCGGCTGTGAGAATTCCTAAACCTGGTAAGGCAAGAATTTTGTTTGCACGTATCACATAGTTTTTTTCGATTAAGTGAATTTTATGAAACGTATAAGTGCTAGTGCTCGTATGCACTTCGCATCCCGGCTCAAGGCTACAATGCTTCAATATTATTCTATCGTCAGTGCATATTGAGTTTCTCATGAAGTCCTAAAGCAGAGCCTTCCATGCAGTTTGCCATAGGATTTTCACACTAGATGCTAAAAACAGTTTAGAAACGCTAGGAGGAACGTGCCTTAAATTCGAAACAACAATGATTTGAAGACCATGGACCGACGACCCCCTAGGTACGACGCCTGAAGGATGAAATCGGCATATTCCTAAAAGAATGCTGGTTGAATTATTAGAGAAAGAGGGCCAACAGCCCTCTTATCAGCGTTAGGGCCTCTGCGCAAATGGGAGACATGTAAACAGAGAGCGAATAATAAGTATGGGAAGCAAGTATGAGCTGTATCTCAAGGCTCTCCTAAGCTTAGGTCGTCGAGACTACGGAAGAGCGCACGCGCCAGACAACGTTGCAAGCGCCGACTAAGAGTAACTACGTGGGAACAAATCGTGGGACTATGGCAGTCCAAGAGGGGAATAGTCAGTACATACCCTTTATCTCCACTGCATTGCTTGATGCCCCTTCGAGCTATCCGGCGCGCTCTCAATGGTAGTTCGGGCACTCGTTCCAGAGAGTAGGGCAAATACCCGCTGTGAAAGCACATGAAGCACTGCGTGTGGAGCGGTCCCAGTCGGATTTTGGGTAAAACGCTTGCTTCTTGTGGTGTGAACAGTTGAAGCAGACCGTAAGAATTGCCCGGTATACTAATAACAACTGCAGTTTTCTTAAGGAAAGGTCGCAGCCCATGTGGGAGCACGGCTCAGCGTCCATACGGGCAAGCGTAAGAGAATGAAAGAAATAGAAGGGCCGTCGTTGTGGAGGACTCCGGAAATTTTGGCCACATGGTGTTCTTTAACGTCGACTCATAGGGCACAGTACACTGGCCTCTGGCATTTTCGCCTCCATCCAATGTGCGATCGCCATGGCTGAGACCGGATCAATGCCAAGACAGGCGTTTCGGTTATATGTATTGCGATATATTGAGGACCTGCGGCAGCTTACGAGACGTGCAACAAGAATCTCATGACGCATGTCAATTGAAAGATGTGCGTTCTTCCAGTTATGCACATCCCTTCGCTTTAAGCAAGCCGCTTCCACGTTGTTTTCCTCGCCAAAGCATCTACAGAATGTACGAGATCTAGGCGTTGCAATATCACTTTCTTGGCTATGAAAAAAAAAAGGCATACTGTTTCGCCATCTCAATTTTCTTGCTTAGCATGGTAGAACTTTCTGCATTGGATGCTACGCCAATTAGAGCCGGAAATCGGCTGCGTTGCACCAACTCCTTAATTAGTATCGTTAATATTACAGGCACATTCCAAATGACACGCTGCCAATTAACACGGCACAAAATAACAAGTTGAAAGACTTTCTAGAAATAGGCACTCTGTGAGCACTTTGACTAACTGTTCTTGAAATATAATTAGTCCCAATCTTTTCTGCTGGAGGAAAGCTTGGGTAACATCTTTGTATGCATCGGAAACATTAAAGGGGTCTTAGCCATACTTCACTTTTCTTTTTGAAAACGACCGAGTGTGCTGAAGGCTTCTTAGAACTTCAAAGGTAAAATATTTTTAAAAAGATTTGCTCAGAGCCAAGATATTGCGGCTCGAAAACGTCCCTTTTTCGTTCTTTCTCAACTCTGCGGAATCTAGCAGATAGAGTTATTGTGGGTGGCGTCAAAGGAGCTGCTCTGCCCACCGCGTTACGTCACCAGGCTTGACTGTCAAGCCAGGTTAGTCCCCAGGCTTGACCAGAGTGACTGATTGAAAGCCCAACGTGGCGCCACTGACGGGGGCTATTGGCAGCACACACTGAGGCCGCCTGCAGCTTGGCGCCTGGGCTCGGTGGCGTGCTCTCGCCACCACTCCATTTTTCATTCTCGCAAGCTTTGTTTCCATTCCTCTCGCACGTTTGGGCTTGGAAGCGTGCGTGGTTACTTTGTCAGCGTGCTGCTTGTCTTCGATATCGTGCATACGATAGCCCCAGTACAAACTACACCACCACCAAAGCTAATGCACCTTCTCCTTCACTTCCAAAGTTAGTTATTACATGATTTGTAAAAGTAGACGGGGTAATCGTCCTTTACGGCTCGAACGCGCCGTCTCTTAGTGTGGCTCGACAGGGACGTCTTCGGACTAGGACCCATAGGTGTGAACTCCGAGGCATTTCTTGCATTAAGATCGGTTAAAATAGATAAAAATGTATAGGGCTTTCCTAGGCGATTTAACGTCGATTCAGACAGGTTATAATGGATTACGTCATGTTAAGGTGGATTGACACAGATCCAGGAAAACTAGAACACCGATTTTGTCGGATTATGATGGATAAACGTACCGTAACGTGAATGCGGAAGGCGCAAGGACGATTGACATGAATTAAGACATCTAAATGTGAAATACGATACATTATGACATATTAAGGCGGATTAGTAATGCTAAAAGCAGATTGAAGTTGAGTCAGGAATATTGAGACTAATGATGATGATTAAGATCAAGACTATTATTGATTAAGACACATTAAGATTAAAAATGATTAAGATTGGTTAACGCATGATAAAATAGATTAAAGGATATTGGGATGAATTAAGAACGATTAATATAAATTAAAATTGACTGAGGTAGATCAATGGGAACTAATACGGAATAAGATACGTTCAGCTGCGGTGAGGCGGATGGATTAGTTTGGTTTAGGGTATGAATAAACCCTTAGGCCCAGAAGTTCCATTGCAACAGCAAAGCTGTTGAAGCTATTGCTGAAACAGGGATACAAACAAATAAAGCACAGCATATTACAGTTTTGCGATCATCTAATCATCAACCGCTATTACGGCCTCAAGGGTCTTGGTCGGCGACAGGTGTGACGTCATATGATGAAAGGAGAGCGGGTGCTTTCCAGCTGCGTTTCGAACCAAATTTCAAATTCCCTGGTGCATGTAGTGAAATAATATTTGGAGCACATCGCACCAGAGCCTCTACGACTGTTCGGCAGAGTTTTATCACTTTGTTCAAGTATTGCAAGACCCCTTAAGTAAGCATCCAGCTTTAATCCAAGAAGATGCCGCTTCTCCGAGAGCGGTGAACATGATGGGAGAAAGTTTCATTGTGCAAGATTGTCCCTTAACTCATCACTGAGTTAATAGCAACATTACAACCTTTCATCGCATGCCATCTCTGCCACTAAACTGGCTTCCTTCGTTCAAAATTGTTTCTATGTGATATCGGATTCTCTCGAACACACTAAGCTGATGCAGTAGCATGTGAGCATGGTGTTGTGAGTCGGAAATGATAAATTTCCGAAGTTGCATTGTCACAGCACTGCATTACTGCATTGTCTGAAGCACAGTTAAATATTCGTTAATGCGTACTTATTCGTTCCCTTCTTAATCATTTCAGGCTCAGCCAGTGCCCAGAAACGGTGGTTTGATGGAAAGGCTTGCGAAGAGCCAATAATTGAAAGTGAACCATATTGTGGTAGTCTAAAGATGTTGAAGTACTTCTTTAATAAAACTACCCAGCGCTGCCAACATTTCCTGTGGAATGGATGCATACGCAATGGGGTCTTCGACACACACATTCAATGCATAGAAGCTTGTAATTTAGGTATGTGCTCTGTCCATTTCATACACAATTAAGTATCGAATCCAAAAATGCCTGGCGATTCCATCAAAGCGTATGTTTTCATATATTCTTTACACAGCTCCAGCCGCCGCCAGTTGCTGTAACTGCTATCGTTCGTACTAACTGAAAGCTTTGCGACAGCGCGGAGTAAAGTCTTTCTCAAAGGAGTGGTCTCAGGCAAAACCTGCCGTCCACCAAGTAGTCGGGTATTCTGTTTATTAAGCCACGTTATTGAGACAGCGCTGATCTTTTTAACAGTTACATGCTTGCGAGTCATACCTTGTGATTCCTCCATCGAATACGAAAAAAATAGGAAGAGGGAATAAGGGAAGAATCCAAAATCAAGTAAAGGAAGCATGAGGAAAAGGCGTAAAGCGATAATAGAGAGCAGGAGAGAATTGAGAAAAAATAACGGAGAGGAGGGTAAGGTGACGCAGCAGAAGTACCAGGTGAAGTAAAACAAGGTCGAAAAGAAGAAAAAGAAAAGCGTGGAAAGAATAGGAAGAGAACGAGCGGATAAAACGTGGTGGACCTCAGCAAAAGGGATACTTTACAGACTTTGCAGCCCTTTCAACATGACAGTCTTTTCACGTTATTTTAAGCCCAAATCACGCGAAGATTGTAGTAACATTACGCATTGTCAAAAAAAAAAAAAAAAGCCTACCATAGATAACCATAACTGCACATTTCCCTTCTTCTCGGCACTAATCTCATCGAAACACAGTGTTATTTGTGTTAGCACATCCTGAGTCATAGTTATTAAAAGGACCCTGCAAAACATTTATTTCAACATGAACGGAAAACATGCAGATTGGTCTTGGAGGTTCTCGTAGACATGTCAGCCAAATATTCCACTACACGAACGAGCGAAATTTGAATTTGCCTTTAAAAGACAGCAAGAAAGCGCCTTCTCTTCATTCAGTTACGTAGGAAGAGGGAAAGATATCGTTGCCTGATTCGCATGCCCAAATGCCACGGGACGCCGGCATGTTCCCGCGGTGACTCCGTGCCACGCATGTTGTTATTGTGGAAGTATGAATGCGCTAAAGAAAGGCAAACTGCTGAAGGTCATGCTAATTTTAGGGGCGAAGCTCCTTGGCACCGAGGCTTGTCTGCCGTTGTAATATCGTAGCCACGCTCGCGCTCGCTCTCGGGGCGTGCCTCCCGGCGCGCGATCTTTCTCTCTCTTCGACAGCGGCAGTCATGACTGCAGTCAGACGGTGTGTGTGCATGTGCGGGCCGACCCCGGAGGCTGTGCGCCAAGACAGTCTCATCTGCTGTCGTGAGAGCGAACGGCGTGCGTTGACTATGGAAATGCTCTTTCTCTAGTGCGTAGTTGAACCATAAGGATTCGCAGCGTGCGCATTAATTCATCCGATACTCGGCACGATCTACGACGTGGGAGCGCAGGAATCTCATAAAGACCAGGAGCATATATGAAAACGCGTGTGTAAATATACAAACGCGTTGTCACTCATTTACGTGCATGAGTGGGCAATGTCACGGGTGATATACGGTAACACAGAACGATCCCCAGCTTCGCCCACTCGTCATGGTTCACTTCGTGGAGATGCGTGGATTTTTCACCAACTCCCTACCTCTGCGTTGCTTCAGTGCGCTCGTCAGGTAAAAAAGAGAGGAATACGGGCAGACGGTGCAACTCAGCTCAGACTTTACGATGTAACTCCGCGATACCTAAACAGGTTTGAAAAGAATCCTCGCGGCAGGCTGATGGTGAGACATTGAGCTTTTTCAATTATGTCGTTAAAGAATGGCTTGGAAAAGTGCTGCACAGTCGCTTTAGGTATTGCGTTGCATCCCGTTTTATTTCGTTTGTCTTATGCGATATGCATCTACTGCGTTCACATGTGTCTGTTAGCTACCTTTACATTTCAGAAGGCATGTATGCCGTGTTTTGCCATTAATTGCATTGGCTACTTCTCTAGGCACTAAACTTACCTAAATGTATTCCTGCGCATTGCATGTATGAAGTGAATTGCATTTTTCATTGCTAATTAATATTTTTGTGATTTCCGACTTAGAAATTTTCTGTGTGATTTCTGTACAACTTTTCTTAACTGTTTTGAGTCAACATGATGAAGTATGCCTTATACATTAGCTCTATAACTCGATTGCCCCCTTTTCGCTTGCGACGTATTACTCCCCCTCGGGGGTATACAAGCAAAACTTCATGGCATGCGCTTAGGCTGGCTGCATAGTCCCAGCATACGACGGACGTTGCTGCTGCTGCTGATGATGCTGGTCCTTCACATTTGGCATCTACCAGCTTTGGGGGATTAGCCAATGCTGAGGCGTATTTGACTTTACAAAATTATACAACCTGAATCGTTTATTCGTTCTGATGTGGATTTCAATACTACGAACGTAATTTCTTCTACGGATTAGTTTAATGAGAAGAAAAATGACGATCCGTGGTAGTGAGGATAATGAAAATAGTAACTAGGATCTGTTAACAGAACAATGAAATCGATTCGAATCCTTAATGAACTCCTCTACAGCAAGGCATATATTCCTATTCATGTGTCCCAGCCCGGAAGAGCGGAATGAAAGAAGTGCAGTGCTTGATAAGGGAATGCCCAGAATTTTCAATGTTATTTCGGTAGCGCTTTTCCTAATGGCGGTAAAGCGCCTGCATTCCAGCAAAAAGTGTTCGATTGTCTCTACCTAGTTGCAAAAAGCGCGTAAAGCAGAGACCGCCAGACCAGTTCGGTGCATATAGAAATTCAGCGTTGGGATTCTACACCGCAAGCTCATCAATATTGTTTTCGATTTTCCTTGTTTTTGCAAAAAGACCTGCTCCAAGGATATTGTAAGTGCTGCATAAGGGGGGGGGTACCAGACAGGGTGTCTACATCCATAAGGCGCACTTTCTGAATCTGGACGCATTGACAAACGCTGTATTTGGAAGCGGAGAAAGAACAGTGCCTGCAATGGAAGCCTTTGCCAAAGCGTCTGCCAATTCGTTCATTACCAATCCTTCGTGACCAGGCGCCCAAACTAGCAGTATTTTTTGCAAATAATTTGGAACCTAAATGCGAAATGTTCTCTGAATATGCAATTCACCTGCAGTAGTTAATGAAGTACACAATGCTAACAAGTCTAACTATTACCGCTGTAGTCATGGAGAAGTGAAGCTTACGCAAAGTGAATGTAACTGCCATGAATTCTGCCACAAATACTGGTGTGTAATCTGGTAGTCTAACGGAGAAACACCAGTATAGTTCTGAGGAAAAGATTCCTACTCCTGCCTTTTCCTCACTCTGCGAAGCATCCGTTGCTAGGCTAACTTTAGTGCCTGTTTGACTCAAGTGATCCTGTAAAAGTCTATTAAGGATACGCCGAGGGAGTTTCTTTGTATTATTAAGGAATATGTTGTCAATGAAATTTCATATGAATTAGAACTGTTACCACTTACGGCTGTGTGTGTGAGCACTATCTTTAACGGGTCTAGCAGTTCATGTGTGACAACGATGGACGCTTCTGCGTTCTCTCTCGTTCTTCTCTTTCGCACTTCTTCCGTTCCGTCAACACAAATCGAGGCGCGAGGTGGGGCGAATAAAAAGGCGACCATCAAGATCAAGCCCAGAACAAAGACTGAGGCATTATTAACAAAACTAATGTCGGTAGGCAGTTGGTTTCCCCCTTTAATTACGCACTGCGGTGCACTAGGGACCGCTGTAACACCTCACGCCTATGTAACTGAACAGGACACCCCAAAATACAACTCCGACTGGTTACGTGACGAAAATTCCGCGATTCTTGCGCTCACCACTACGTGTACACAGTTCGCTTAGAGTTGCTCACCGGCCGGTTATACAGCTACCTGTAGGGCGAAAGGTACGTTGCAGATTCCTGAGTACGGTCACGTACGGTCACGTACGGTCACGGTCACGTACTGAGGCTGCGTACTGGACAGCGATACAAGTTCACGGCATTTACGCGGAAGCACTGCGCCTTCTTCGATCTCCACAGGACAGGACCTTAGGTGTTGAGCTGGGCTCAACAGTTCGGGCCGTAGGTAGTACGGACGTATCGAAACCCGGGTTTCTTCCTGTGGTAAAGGCAAAGATAGAGCATGAGGACGGTCGTTGAAATCTTTGTAGTGGCATTTCTCCTTAACAATATGTGCGCCATTATTAGCAACAACTGAGTCAGATGTATGACCAGGAGACTACGCACCTTGTCTACGGAAGAGAAACTTCGGGATTAGAAACGCAACTCGAGAGGAATCAAAGGACCACACAAGGGACTCCTCAGAGAGAAATAATGGTCTTAACCCGGAAGGACAGGAAGACGATACAGCGAGTAAGAGAGCAAACAAGAGTGTCCGATGGCATAGCTGACATTAAGAAGCAGAAATCGATCTTCGGCGGCCACACACTCATAACGACAGTTAACCGAGGTTCAGTTTGAGCTGACTTCCTGGGTGCACTGGGCGCATGTCCACGGCTCTGAACATCGGAGCCTCAACTTCGAGCCATAGCTTTTGTGCGCATTATCACACATTCGCCTTACAGTGGTGGCTATCATGTGTCAATGGGCCCAGGGCAAGAGTGGGTCGCGCATCCTTGGGACAGCGCGACTTGAATTTCACAACGGAACTTGTTATGCGCCATGATTTGAAGCCGGGGTGGTTTTCTCTAAACCTCTCCCTCATCGTGATAACAGTACCCGGGCCCTTCCTTTTTCTCTTCCTCTTCGAGTATATCTGAGTCATACAATACCTTGTATTTTCTGCAAAAAGAAAGAAGGAAGGAAAGAACGACAAAATAAAGAAATAAAGGTGGCAGAGCACAAAAAGAGAAGGAACAAATGCAAGAAATAAAAAATAAAGGAAGAAAGAGGGAATATGTGACCGAAAAACTAAAAAAGGAAAGAAACAAACAAAATGAAAGAAGCAAAAAGAGAAAAGCAAGCAGATGAAACCAAGCCAAAACAGAGAAATAGAAGGAAGAGACATATATCGAGACATAAACAAAGCGAGGAAGGAAACAAGGACAGATATATAGATGCAGATTGAAAGAACGCTTACAAGCACTAAGCTTCGCTTGCCTCCATTTTCCTGATAGAGGAAAGGCTGCTCAATTATTTTTACAGTACCTTCTATGGCTTGTTGTTCACATTTCGCCCAGAAGTTCCTTCCTTCCTGCCACTTTCAATTTAACGCTGCTGTAAATTTCCGGATGTAAACTTCGGGAGGTACTCTACCGCAAGTCATTTCTGTCTTGCTCTAATATTGCTTGTATACGAGTATGTGGCCTTTTCTTTTCCGTGCTATTATAATGGCTTTGAAAAGAAGCCCGGAGAATAACTTGCCATGTGCTTCAGCTTGTCACAACATCGAGAAAATGTGTCCTCAAACTGCTTCATACTCCATCTAGTATCTATTGCCCTTCTTGCACTAATGATATATCGTAATTAATATGTTGGTTTGCAATGAGGAATAATACTCACAGGGTTTACACTGCTAAATAAACCGCGATCTGCAATTGATAGAAGATACCATGAAAGACAAAGCTTTCTTTAGCTTCCATAGGGCAATTCAATAGTAGGCTTTATTTTTAGCAATTCTAGGCCAATTATCAAAATGGCAATTCTTTCAAAAGCGCTGGAAATGTGGTTACTTAAGCTAGTGGAAATATTTCGAGGTTAATACAACATTGTCACAAATTGCTAGTACGCGTTCAGGAGAAATCGGTCTACAGAAGTTGCACTTCTACACCCCCTCCTCCTAAAAAAAGACAAAGAAACAAACATGCATATTAAGAAATATTTAAAGAAGAAGAAGGATGTAGCACGAAAATGTTTTCTACTTAACAAACGCTTTTGAGAGAATAAGCCACGGTATGCTACTTAAAAAACTACTGAATTGTAGAATAAGAGATCCTTAGCAAGTGGAATCTTACCTGTCGTGTCAAAGACAGCTTGTGTTAATACGCAGATTGAAGTGTACCGTGTGAGCTAAGGATTGTGGCGTACTTCGAGGCAATATTCCTGGACCGTTACTCTTTAACGCTTAACCTAGTTAATATTGACGCTAATGCTCGAGCCGCAAAAAAACATCAAAATTGCATGATGGATGATGATAAGGCGCTCCTGAACAATGGCAACACCCACCCACGCGTTCCCGATAAAGATTACTTTACAGCTCCTCCTGGGAGGGCTGTCTGATGTCATTAGAAACCCTAATATGGCGTTTAAACTGCATTTGTAGAACGTGCGGTGTTTCATACAGCTTTGCTGGACATTCACTTTAGCAGTGTGGGATGGCGGCCAATTTTCATTAATTCAACACCACTGGCGAGTAATTTTCTGCAAAATTCAGAAATATTGTGCGATTGAAATGTCTTGGTCATCAACGCCCATAATCCCTAGGTAGTCTGTTTTCGCAGAAAAGAATAACAAATATGAGCCTACTGCAAACTTAATGCACAAAGGGCCAATTGTACAAGTTGTTCAGTGCTTTAAATGACTGGGAGTGCATATTTTGAGAACGTAAGTTGTGGGACAAAGACACCATATGGAAATTAAATCCTTGCAAGTTATAGGTTTTCTAATAAGGTACAGGTGTGCCCTGCCCATAATGTAAAGCTCCTGTGCAACGTCCTATTCGGTTCTCACCTAAACTGCTGTGCAGTATTGATGCGAGGACCACCACCACTGCAGATTCAAATGGGACACGTCTTACACAAAAAAAAAAAAAAAATCCACAGCATATCCATGGAGTGAATGATGATGAGTGGGCGAAGCTCCAGAGGTTCATCGTAGATCGTTGCGAGTTCCGGATTAATTTAGTTAACGCGCAGGCTACGAATCCTTATGGTTCAGCTACGCACAAGTGAAATCTCTCACCGGCACTTCATTGCAAGTCAAGATCCAGTGCATATATATATATATATATATATATATATATATATATATATATAACGAAAGGGAAGGGGTCAAGGGCTCGTTCTTTATTTGTTAGAAACAACTTCCCCTATGTTTTCCTAGGCTTCATTATCTGTTTGCTCATTAAGTTGTTTCTAATATATATATATATATATATATATATATATATATATATATGGGTGGCCGGTGAACGGTTCTCCAGCGCGAGCGGTCGGTATTTTCAATCAAGAAACTCGCTAGAAGACGCTGCCTGCGCCAACGTTGTCTCTCGCGGGTGAGGGCGCGTTCTCCTTCTTTGCGAGCTGGTAGAGCGTTCATCGAAGAAACAGCGTTTCTTTTTTTTTTCTTACTGACTGACGAATACATACATCACAACACTCTGCTGCCATAAGCTGGCGTTATTTCCTTTTCCACCGCTGCGTTTTTGGCGTGCGGCTGAGATAACAACACTTTCATTTTGACAAGGGCATCCATCAACAACAGCAATTCATCATCGTATCCCAATTTCCGAAACACTTCACGGAGCTTGCTGACATTTTCAATAAAGTAAGAGTTTACTGGTCTCGTATTATGTCACAATTCCTTACAGCCATGCGGTTTCTCCAGATGCTGTGAAGGCCGAGAAGAAAGAACATGTCATAAGGTATACTGTCTTGCCCTGTGGCTAGGTAACGAATGCCATGTGGCGTTAGCGGCAATTCCTTTTTAATAGTCCTCTGCAGAATATCCCAAAAGAAAACCGCACTCCAACAGTCTAAAAACACATGTTCTATAGTTTCGGGTTTCTTACAAAGTAAACAATGAGTACCCCATGGTAAATAGTGTCCTTTTTCTTCCAGCCACGTTTTGACAGTCAAGGTATTAGTATGTAGCTTAAAAAAGAATGTTTTCACTCCGCTTGGTACCATCATTCGTTTCACACGCTTTAGCACATCTTTACCCTCGCCTTTACTGTACAATAGACTGTACAATGGTTTTGAAAACATAATGTCTATCAGATCAGTGCTTAATAGTCAACGCGCGCCTTTCGCTCTCTCTCTCTCTCTTTGTCTCTCTCTCTCTCACAAGACAGTAGATGGAAGAGTGAGAGAGCTCGCGCGCCGGGAGGCACGCGCCGAGGGCGAGCGCGAGCGCGAGCCTCCCGGCGGCGCAAGGTGGCTACATACATACTACTGCAGAGGAGGGAACGACCCACACCCTAAGGAGCTTCGCCCCTAAAAGAGTAATTCGTATTCCACACTCGTCTCCATGGCTCCGAGTGGCACTGACCCAACACTACCAGGATTAAATGTACCGAATTACCCCATAAAGTGGACGTTGATACGACCGCCGCCGTAACTCATGTGGTAGAGCATCGTACGCGTTAACCAAAGGTTGTGGGTTTGGTCCCCATCGACGACTGGCGTTTTTTCGACCACTGTATTCCCTTTCTACTTATGCCACAAATGCTACACCACAACCAAAAGCTGCAAATGCCATCCCCTATGCCTTCCTTGGTCTCATTGTCTATTAGCTTAATGAAGTAGTGCCTTGCTTCGTATTGTGTGTCACATGCCTTACGGATATAAAATAAGCCTCTTGTTATAGTAAGAAAGATCACAGAGCCGTTCATTTTACGTTTTGATGGGAAATAAAACCCATTATTGCTTTATTTTTCAACTTCACGCCAGAGCCTAGCACACGAATACCAGCCTGACCTCACGTAGCTTCGAGTGTTCTTTGATATATATATATTTTACATTGGCTGCACAAAATATTCTAGAACGTCAGCTCTGGCATTATTTGAGAATACTGTACATCACTTTATACGCATTACGAACTACAAAGGGTGCAGCCCACGCTTTTGGAATTTGCCCTACTGCGCGATGGGAGCGACAATTTTCACGTGGCGCCACCAGCTATTTCAATTCAATTCACTTCAGTTTATTCCAACACCACAGGAGACATTACAAAAGTCGCAACAGTGATGCTGTGGGGCGCAATCAAAAAGCCATTAAGGCTTGACGAAGGCTTTCGCACCACTTGACAATATAGCAACAGCAGCATGAGATCATCAGTTATTATACAATATCAAAACATGTACTTCAGGGTCATGTCGATTTGCATTTATTAACACGCTTTCTTTCTTCACGTTTTCACGCCTACTAAAGGAATTAACGCGGAAAGCATAGTGAATTTGCAATTCCGAAAGGGTGGTTTAAGACGCGATTAAAATGAACGCTCTCTTGAGCGTTTCTTCAAGCAAACTCAGTGTATCACTTCTGTTGTAATTCGTTGATATTGTACTGTGTACGCGTATAAACAACACATGCACTCGAGATAAAGATAGTTGTAGCAATCGAAGATTCTTGCCTTCGGATGTCATAGTTCATCAAAAGCAGATTATTGCTTTTTTAACCAACGGAGTAGAATTCAAGATGGTCGATTCATTTTTCTTTCTCATGGCATATGAAGTTGGCCACAGAGGGCGGTCTAGTGTCGGACAAAGTGGCTGGCCCTATGTTCGCGGTCAACTTCTTCCAAATATATATAGATGGCAACATATATAACTCATATTCAAGGGCGCCGAAAGTTCGTGGCAGCGAATTTTTGCCTTTTTCCGGTGCGTTGTTGAAGGCAAGATACACAAAGCGAAGTCCCAAGCTGCCACGCTTTCTCACTCAGATGGCTGATGGCACCCACGGGCTGGAGGTGGAGGATGCTTCTGAGACGCCTGCAAATAGTATCTCTGCGCGTTCGAGGTGAACGATATGGAAATAAGTATGAGTCTATTCGTCAATGTTTTGAAAGTGCAATGTTGTTTGCATTTCCTGAGAAGGTTTGCTCTCATCGCGAGATGTCTTTGGACGATGCGTAACTGTGAGCACAGCTCTCCCCAAATAGCGACCAGTTGGTTCTTCTTCTATGCAAGTTATCACTTGCTCACCTGTCACTGGGGCAAGTGTGCTTATTTGGCGCAATGCCCTTTCTGGTATTGTTTGCGAGCAGGGTGGTTTCTAAAACCTACTTTTTAATATTCTAAGTAGGAGGAAACTGATATGTGATCTTCTACTGTATCAGGCCTTTTCATAGTACTTACACGAACAGTGGAAAAGCAATACTTTCGTAAGAACCAGTAATGCTGCTCCACAAACCTTTTTTATGGTGAAGACATTGTATATATCCTGCGACGACCACCATTAAAATAAGTGGCGAAGAAATAACTTATATGTAATATGTGAAAGATACGTCAGAAGTATTTTACAAAAGCATTGATGATCAACGTCTCGTTCACATGGCACATAACAAAATTTATGAGGAATGGTACGAATGTATAAGAATACGACTGATAATTCATTCATTTGGAAACATAGCAATATGACGTACTCGTAAGATACGTAAGATTAGTGATAGTGAACTCGCAAGTGCCTCATACCCGCAATTGATATGGCCTTTGAGCCAGAGACATAGCGGTATTGGCGATGTGTCATGTTGATCTCTACCACTTGTGCGAAATTACATGCATGTATGTGATTTTCGGACACCAAAACTTCCAAGTTCGAACCCGTAGCTGCCACGTTCGGCTACCAAGCAATGGTCGTTCATTTCAACTTTAGGCGTGTTAGGCAAAACCGAAGAACTCCTAGGAGCTTTACTTTTTTTTTGTTTAAACAAAGCTTGGAATAGCGAATGCGTTACGTCTATTGGTGGATTTCAGAGCAAGACGCTGGAATTTGTGCCGAAAACCATCCGAATTCATGCGAGGCGTCAGATGTGACACCTCGAACACAACACTACTACGACATATTAAGCGGCACTTGCCAAACATATCAGCTCTGCACTGTTCTTGGTACAGAGTGGAAAGAGAACTCTTTTTCTTCACGTACGGTCTGCACAATTCATTGCATGTAAGTACCTCACTTCTTCTTGATCGAATACACTTTATGAGCTTTCCGCAGTTAGAAGACATAAATACGTTCACTGTAGGTTATATAATTCTCAATTTCCCACTCTTGATGAAGGTTACTAAATATAAAGTTTAAGCAATGAAACAAACATACAATGAAAAGAAGGGGCTATGAGGCCCTTGTTATTCTTACTACCCTTGTTTTCTTGCCACGAGCCTGTCACGCCTTCTAATGCTGGTAAACTCTCACCGTCCTGAGTTGGAGAATGTCTTATGTTTTATATCGATACAAAGTTAGCCGAACAACTCCTTTTAAATAACGGATACAACTAAAACGGCCTTTCACCGAACTTCCGGGAGAGCTTTAGTGCATCCCATTACAGCACAACTCACGGTGTCCTTTAAGGGGCGAAGCTCCTTGGGGTGGGTCTGTCCCTCCTCTGTAGTATGTAGTAGTAGTAGTAGCCGTCTTCGTCGTAGTAGTAGTAGGTAGCCACGTCTACGTTTATGAAAAAAAATTCCGAAAGTAGTGTCCGAAGCGGGGAATCGAACCAGGGACCCCTCACTTCTGAACGCACGGCGCTATGCACTACGCCACGAAGCTTTTTTCTTGCTTTATTGCACTACGCCACGAAGCGCACATCGACACATGCACCACGATGACACTAAATACCCAATATTAAGGAAAGACTGCCCGTTTCTAACGATGATGATGATGATGATGATGATGATGATGGTGGTGATGATTATTGTGGTTTGGTTAGGAAAGGACGCTGATTGATTGATTGATTGATTGATTGTGTTCGGTTAGGAAAGGACGCTAATTTCTGCAGCCCTTGTAGGGAGCACGGCTAAGCGTCCGTAGGGGTGGGGGAAAGGGAGTGAAAGAGATATAGAAGATAGTAAAGCCGTAGTGGAGGGCTCCGGAAATTTAGACCACCTGAGGTTCTTTAACGTGCACTGACAACGCACAGTACACGGGCCTCTGGCATTTTCGTCTCCATCGAAAATGCGACCGCCGCGGCCGGGATCGACCCCGCGTTTTTTGGGTGGCAGCCGAGTACCGTAACCACTACACCAACGCGGCGGGCTGCCCGTTTCTAACGCGTTTGTGCTTGCGCGTTACGGCCCGTGCAAGAAGCTGGTGTAAGACGCTGTGGCCTCTCCGCCTTATACTCTCTCAGCAGTCATGTGATGGCGTCGGCAAACGCGGTGCGCGTTCCGACCTGTGTAAGGGGTTGCGTAAGCCGCTGTGGCCTCTCCCCCTTACTAGAGTGTACTGCACGTTTCTAACGCGTTTGTGCTAGCGTCCCCTTAAACTCGTAGGGCCGCCGCGGTGGTGTAGTGGTTACGGTACTCGGCTGCCACCCAAAAAACGCGGGTTCGATCCCGGCCGCGGCGGTCGCATTTTCGATGGAGGCGAAAATGCCAGAGGCCCGTGTACTGTGCGTTGTCAGTGCACGTTAAAGAACCCCAGGTGGTCTACATTTCCGGAGCCCTCCACTACGGCTTTTCTCTCCTGTCTCTTTCACTCCCTTTCCCCCACCCCCACGGACGCTTAGCCGGGCTCCCTACATGGGCTGCAGACATTAGCGTCCCTTCCTAACCGAACTACAATCAATCAATCAATCAATCAAACGCGAGATCCCAGCGTTCGAATACAGTGTTTCTCACGTCTTTACATGATGATCGACTGGGCGAATTACACGGAAGATTCACGGTTTACCGATGATTCCCTCCGGAGCTTCGCCCACTCATCATCATTCACCCCGTGGATATGCTGTGGTTTTTTTGCAATGGCCGCTACACACCTGCTCCGGCTAAAATTCTTATTAGGGGCGAAGCTCCTCTTAGTCTAACCTTGTCACGCGTCAGGCGTCAGGCGTAACCCGCGTGCCTCCCGGCACGCGCTCGCCCTTGGCGTTCGCCTAGGCGCGTGCCTCTCTCTCTCCCGGCGCGTGCCTCTGCTGTCTTGTGAGAGAGAGAGAGAGACAGATTGAGAGCGAAAGGCGCGCGTTGGCTATGAAAACGCTCTTTCTTAGAGGATTGATTGATTGATTGCGGTTAGGTTACGAAAGGACGCTAATTTCTGCAGCCCGTGTAGGGAGCACGGTTAAGCGCCCGTGGGGGTGGGGGAAAGGGAGTGAAAGAGATAGAGAGGAGAGAAAGGCCGTAGTGGAGGGCTCCGGAAATTTAGACCACCTGAGGTTCTTTAACGAGCACTGACAACGCACAGTACACAGGCCTCTGGCATTTTCGTCTCCATCAAAAATGCGACCACCGCGGCCGGGATCGAACCCGCGTATTTTGGGAGTACCAGCTCGCAAAGAAGGAGAACGCGCCCTCACCAGCGAGAGACAACGTTGGCGCAGGCAGCGTCTCATAGCGAGTTTCTTGATTGAGAAATACCGACTGCTCGCGTTGGAGAAGCCTTCACCGGCAATCCATATATATATATATATATATATATATATATATATATATATATATATATATATATATATATATATATATATATATATATCTCAAAAAAAGTTCTTCCTGGCTATCGGGATAAATATACTATCAAAAAGACACAGTGACAAACATAGGATTTATTCTGACGTTTCGGCTGGAGGCCAGCCTTTTTCAAAGATCTTTGAAAAAGGCTGGCCTCCAGCCGAAACGTCAGAATAAATCCTATGTTTGTCACTGTGTCTTTTTGATAGTATATATATATATATATATATATATATACACGCACTGGATCTTGACTTGCAATGAAGTGCATTAATCTGGAACACGGCATGATCTACGATGAACCTCCCTAGTTTCGCCCACTCATCATCATTCACTCCGTGGATATGCTGTAATTTTTATGTCTAATGAATAACGAAGAAGGAGAAAACGAATACGCACAAATTTGCGCCACGTGCTATCGACTTGCACTGGTGCCTCTCAATGGGGTTGGTAACAAATTTAATTGAACTAGGCTCAAGTAATGCGTGGCAGGCTGTATAATTAGGTCACGTCTGAAGAAAACGCCGCTCTTTCTGCACAGGCGACGAGAGTTTGGGGGATCTACGCGCAGAGGGATTGAAGCGCCCTCCGCATTAGGTTTTACAGGTTGGGTGCATTTTTCGCGTTCGACATATAACCGTGACGGGAAAAAATGTGCTGATCTCCTTTCTATAAGAATCGGTGTAACACGGCAGTGAATTGTGCCTTCACAGAACCAGTTGGATGTTTAATGTAGTACATCTAACACATAGCTATCGGTGTTTCACTCATATGTTTCGTTTCACGTCAGTGCACCAGTATTTGCGCCTGGTCACCGTCAACCTCCTCCATCTCAACGACTCACGACGATGATGATAGCCGACCCCCTGTGGTTTGCACAACACCTGGACAGAGAGTACGGTAAATGCCATGCGAAAATGGCGCCAATGCATGTTTTTCGACGTGTTGTGTGGACTTTACTGTTGTTCACAAGGTAAAGTTTCGTTATTCCGCTCATGTATTAAACAAGCACATGACCACTTCACCTAAAGATATGGACAGTAATGTCACCTTCCGCTACCACAGGGCTGCGTGATAATGACCTGTCGCATTGGGCGTGACTTCAAGTAGTGGCGGAGAACAGGACAAAAGTTTAGTGACGAAATACGTTCTTATCTGCACATAAAGAGCGAATAAGGGGACTGTCATCCCGCTTGTGTTGGCCTTGTCTACACATATCTCGACAAAATTGGGTGCGTCCACTGCACTGCTGCCTCCCTTGATGGTGAGTCAGCAGCAATCAATGCGGGCACTTTTACGCTTGAGTAGTGCCACACTCGTTGCTTGAAGGTAAAGGTGTTTGTCTGCAGGCACGGACTGGAAGCCGCCCAGTTCTTCAGTCACACCTGTTGCCAAACTCCTCATAGGCCCCATGTGTGAAAGTCCGGTACCGTGTGATGAGATTCATAGAAATTATATGGGGACGCACGTTGACGACGGCAACGTGCTCTGACGACGGCAACATGTCAAGAAAGATGGCGAGGCTTTTTTCTGCGAAGACTTCACAACAAAACCAACAAACAACGACACGGACCAAACAAACTAATAAATGAAAATATTCAACGATATCGAGCTGAGTGAAAGTAAAACACAAAAGAATACGTGAGTGAAGTCAGAGTTTGGAACAGTCTCACTGAAGTCGATAGGCTCAGGAGGAATGAGTCTCG
This sequence comes from Hyalomma asiaticum, assembly GCA_013339685.2. Lineage (NCBI taxonomy): Eukaryota > Metazoa > Arthropoda > Arachnida > Ixodida > Ixodidae > Hyalomma > Hyalomma asiaticum. Next base: position 13,650 of record JABSTT010002229.1, on the reverse strand, counting down.
GGAGGGAAGAGTCGGGGTGATGTGAAGGTCGCTGCTGTGACTCGTCAACGAATGGTGCTGCGTCGACAGTTGTGTCCCTTCCGTGCCGGCCAGGAACGCAGACGACGGGCACCGGAGTCACGGGAAGCCTCAGACTCCCACTCGTGACTCGACGAAGCGAAGCAGCACTCGGGCCTACACCCGACAGTGCTTCTTGTCCTCGTCCTCCAGGAAGAAGGAAACGGACCGAGGACGTGCAGAGTCGTGGACCTCCTCGCGAGGTTATCGTTCGGCGGGGCAGCACCCGGGTCTACACCCGACGGTGCTCTCGGAGGCTCGAGCGGCTCGTCAGGCGTCGGAAGGAGACGATGTCATGAGCTCGGTGCCAAGCGGAGCCATACGCCCCGACTCTTGGTGCACTCCAGGCACTAGGGGCTACGCCAGTCCATGGTTCTGGCGGAGAGCTCCCTTGCCACCTCCGCGCTGGTGGAACGCCGCCTTGCTTCTCCCCAACATGGCTCCTCACGTGCACGCTCCAACGCGCCATGCTCCGTCTTTTTTTTTCCTAACAGCTGCATTACTTCGCCCGTCGTCGTCATCTTCACCGCCTCACGTGCTGAGCCGGCGCTTCTTCGTGGCCGCCTCTTCTATGGCGCCGTCGCAGGAACACCAAACGCAGCAAGCACGCACTTCTCCCATGACATACCGCCATTGACCATATTTAGGGGGTATAACTTTGTCGCGCCCCTGTCGACACAGAAACAAACTATTAAATGACACTTTGGTATGTGTTGGGCTGCGGAGCACTGAAAGATCGGCCGCATCAATGAAGCCAGTAATGCTTTCTTTATGCAAACGATGTTGCGGCCACAGAGAGCATCCTTCATGTTTGCCACAGTTTTCGCGCGTCCTGCAGAGCTAGGAAATCGACTTATCTTGTGCACTCGATGCTCTTGCTTCTGCACGAACACTCAGAATCCACGAGGCAGTTTTGTACCGCCCCAATGATCACACAAAAAAGCAAAGGATCGTCTGTTCAACTCTCGAAACCATTGGTGAAAGAACAAGAAAACCATTCGAACAGCAAACACCTTTCGGCGAATAAATATTAAATTTTTGCAGATCTCAATGACGATATGTCATTCGGAATTTAGCACAAAGAGCGCGCTAGTATAAGCAGAATGCTTTTAGCGCAGAGCGAGTTGCCTGCAAGCGAGAAAGCGCATGGCATAAGTCTTCCATCACGTGCAGGTGAATTGCAATGTAGAACATCCGCAGATTCCACACATGTGGGTGTTAACAGATTGTCGCCCCATGATTGTCCGCACTGGCGTGGACGTATCTCTGAAAGCAGTTTGGCACCTGGTATGACTGATGAACACTGGAAGCCGCCTACATTGGTAATATCTGGAGCGTTCATCGAAGTTTGAATGTGAAGGGGGAAGTCGACTGATGCAGTAACCAGCTCGAAGAGAAGGTCTTCCAAGTGTACTTTCAGGTTCGCCACATGTGGTCTGAGTAGCGAAAACGCTGTGCTACTCGTGCGGCCACTGAGCCACGCCGCCATATCATCCGCGATCGTGACGAGTTTGTGATTTCAGTTGCCAGAATTTGTTTTTGTGATGGGGATTTAGCCGACATTTAGCATCGCATAAATGAAATAGCCAGTGTCGTTGGTAATTAATTGCCCTTTAAAAGTGAAGAATATCGACAAAGCGAAGTACATCATCTGTTGTCCATGCGAGCTAGCGTAACGACCCCATCATACGTGCACCATGCGGTATGTGACAGCTCCTTCGTGAAGCAGTGGAATCTGGGATCGTGGGCATTTCAAGCTTGCGCTGGTAAACTGAACTTTTGCTGTGCGAAGGTTAATCGGAATTCAGGCGGTGGTAATAACAACAGAGTTGTCACAAGCGGAACCCTTCACTCAAGCAGCGATGCCCATGTTATGTTAATCTCCTTGGACCCAAATATTGTGGAGAAGGCCGCCCTATTTAAGCTGAGTATGCTTGACAGTGCCCGTAGACCAACTCGTGAGACCGTCGACAACATGAATGTTTGCAGTTGTCATGTACTTCTTTTCAGAATCAAAAAAGACGTTTTATAACAAACTCTAACGACTGCTACATCACTCATCTTGTGAATTTCATTTAGATGTTTCCGGATGGGCGTCCTTGCAGCCAATCAAAACTCCGTGGCTATGCTGATGAACGCGTGGCAGTGTCTAACGAGGACCATAATCTTGTATGCTCTAAGAAACTGTTCTTCATAAAGAGGCGGATGACATCCGGGAGCGTTGGTGCTTCCTGTGACGTAGCGATGAAGCTGCTTTCGATAAGGCCTCTTTCTTCTTGAGTTAGGCGGCCACCGCCACCACTTATCGTGAACTTTGTTGCATAAAGTTTCATTTTCCGGCTGCGCACGTGTAATCGTTACGAGGTTGCAGAATTTTCAGCGCAGTTCGTGTTGCGCTAGTTTGGCTTCGGCAGCGTTCCGTTCTGCATGCAGGCCGACATTAGGTGTAGCCGTTTCGTCTGCCTGCCGTGGCTCTGTGAAGTGTAGCGCGTCGCAGATCTCGATCGTCTTTTGAACGACCAGGTTGGAGCAGAATTTCTGCATACGCTCCTGTCGGAGCACTTGGTTGGTATTACTGATGGTGACAAACTTGTCACAATCGAGGGCATCGGCTACCCCGCTTTGTAATTATGGATCGCAGCACTACCTCTCTTGGGTAGTCTGTTTTGCAGGGTCGTAATCTATGTACCTTGCACTACGAGGAACACTATTCCTACCATAGCTGCCGTACCTCTTGCTATAGTAGTGGACCAGGAACAGCAATAACGTAAGATCATCAAAATGAGGCGGTCCGCGTTTGTACTTTTGACACATATCTCATTCCAAACGTTCGTGTCTTCACCATCGAAGATGTGCAGGTGCGCTCGCGCCTTCTTGACATGCTTTCGCTCATCGTACCAGCAGATAGCAATGGAGACCATGTCTCCACCAGACTTAGACGTGGGAATCCGAAGATACCAAGCCGCCATCTCGCTACTCATTTCCACGTTACTGTAAATGTCCGTCCCCACTTTCTTCCACGAATCGGTGTAGCCAGCCTCAGGGTCCCGTTGATGCAGCTGAATGAGTTCGCGTTGAATGCAGCGTCAGCGCACTGTTGACGCAGCTGAATGAGTTTGCGCTTCCGCGATAACTTGTCTTATTGGTGTAATGAAGCCCATAGGTTGTGCAAAAGTACTCCTGTAGGTTGTACCGCAGATCCATCTTTGAGCGCAGCTTGGGACCATTGTGGGGATTGAAAGGGCTCACCCAAGTCTGATAGATGCGTTATTTCAGGAATGCCGGCCCCCACGAAATCCCGGTATTGCGTCTAGTGTGCTAGTAGACATGCCTTGAGGCTTTCACGGCTGCGTGTCCCAAGGTGTCCATGCATGTCGTTAAAGTTGTTCTAGTACATCTTGTAGCGCACATCGTCCGTGACCATGGGGAGCAAAACACGTCTGTGTATCACTGGCCACAAACGGGTGCCGCAGCGACCTTTTGATGCAGCTTCCTTACAGTATATGAACGTATGTCAGTGACGCTGGATATGTGAGTTACTGGACGTCCGGAAATCTTATTGTGTTCCAAGCTAAAAAGCTAGTCGATGTGATTGCATGCATTTGGCATTTGCTCACTAACGTCCTGACTGTAACCATTGTCCAGCCAAAGGATAATGTGTGTGTGTGAGCTTACCCTCAGTTGTAATTCAATTCGCTTGAAGAAGTGCAGCTCCCTGTATTCTCCGAACGGATGTGCACTGTATTGCCTTAGAATGTCGAGAAAGGTATGCACAAGCTTACTCAAATAAAGTGCACAGGCCACGTGGCATTGGTTCGCCAGCTCAGTTCAATGCAGGGATGTCATATCGTTTAACGGGTCTATCTCCGTGAAAGGGCCCTCCGCCATTTTATAGGTGGTACAGCAGGTGAACCAGATCAGGGCAGCGAAAACCTGAGAGGGTCAGCATACGGAAAACAGTAGGCTTGCCTAGCTTCCTCATCATGGATAAAAAAACCCTTCTTTATTGATGACCAGTAGGATAGCAAGTTTTGGATAGTCCTGAGAAATGAGAGGCTGGTCATGCATGTCTTGATGTAGTCAATCTTCTCGATGGTACGTTTTGCGATACCAGCTACGTCGTGCGTATTTCGTAAGGTTGCGCATTCCGTCTCGTATGCGAATGAGCGGCACCTTCATAGCCATGCACAAGATGTGCTGGGGCGTGCCTCCGCGGCGGCCATTCTATGCGATTTCTCGGCATTTCACGGTATCGTGGGAAGTAGTCCCACGGTACTGGAAGTTTTTTCAGCTGGTCGAGGTATATTACCGAAAATAAGCTTTGTTCGGCATGATCATCAAGCAGGATACTGACAGGCACCTGACTGGCCCAGAAACCCAAGCTGTTCCTCGTTCCAGAACATGGTGTGCTGTTGGGCGAGCATCATGTAGAAGTCATAAGCGTCACGGTAGCAGTTTTCAATCACATCACCTTTGGTATTGACGTTGTTTATCGCCTCAAAAGCATCATAATTAAAGAAGTTTGGGTTGATGACTACCTCGTATTTCTTGTAGAGGCGTTGTTTGTAGGCATCGTAGCCAAGTTCAGAGACCTTTAATTCACGATTCCAGTCAAGTATGACGGCCTGTGTAGCGACCTGTGTAGCGTACTCTATACGCATGTTGATGGCACAGTTATCAAGAAAGTGCCCGGGTAGTGACCTCAACAATGAGTCAATATCAATCGCTCGTTAACAACATGGTCTACAACGCAGAAGTTGCCAACTGCGTTTCTCAAGCATCTTATCGGCATAAACGGCAATCGTGGCGATGTGAGACGATGGGCGATGCATCGAAGGGCGTGAAGCGGCTTGGATATCCTGGGTAAGTGCTGCCGTTTCAGGCTGACGTCAGGGGCACTGTGCTACAGCATGTAAAGGCTCGACAGTTGGCACATAAAATTTTCGAACGACTCACGATCGAGATATATTCTGCGGAAACGCTGCACTGCATGCACGCTGCATGCGCGTATGTGCGACATAAACCACATGCGTTCCCAAACCATGCAGGCGAATCCGTAGGAGTTCTATATGACTCGTTTATTGAACGCACGGTCCCTAGCAGTAAAAGGGGCTTAATTTCCGAGTCGGCGGATGTCTTGGGCGTGTGCTTGGCGCACGGCGTCGTATTCCTGGCCGGCGTCTTTCTGGCAGATCGTTCCAGCGAAGGTACGACCACGTCGGTATTGCTAGTGATGAATACGGCAGACAACTGCATTGTGAGGTGCATAGCCCCTGGGACGGGAGACGCAGAGTTCGCAGCTTCAACCGTCAACGCGCGAAGGTGTTCCGTTTACTGTTGGCGTGTTCTGCGGTGCACCAAGGCACTGATGATACGCGCAAAATTAATGCACAGGAGGACGTCAATAAACTTTTTGGCCACAAAGAAATTTACTTTTTTTAATAGTACGTACGTCCTCATGAGATTGTTCGTTAAGGTACAAAGATTCCTGTGAAAGTGGAGTCTCATATCATAACAGCACTTGCATGACCAAAACAAATAAAAAAATCTGTTAGTAAGTGGCATTATACCCCCTTGTGACTGTGAGCACGTTAGTTTTACCAAGTCCTAGGCCAGCCTTCCACCACCCGCGGATGCCTTGACGACAGACACCTACCTCATATGACACCATTATTAAGTGAGTGGGAAGTGTCAGCACAAATGGTCAGAATCGTCCTCTACTGTTTTGCCTGCTGTGTTTGCAACCGCAATACCTGCACCAGTACCGACCTAATACCAATTGGAACTATGACGAGTTCGCGAAGAACAAGAATGTTCGTCGTGATACCGCTTCCGATCGGAGAGTTGGTAGGTGAAACACAACCAAACATTCCTCATATTTGCGTTCCATTGCTTCGGCGAAGTGGGCGACGATGACACAGCTGACAAAAATGAAGGCATGCTCGATAAGCTACACAGCACAGACATTTTAAACAGTGGGGTGCTAACATTTATGCGAGATTCGGGAAATTGAGACGTGGGACGAATGAAAGAAATCAGAAAAGACCCCACCAAAAAAACAAAACAAACAAAATACGTTGGGCGACGCTTGAACTTCATCTTTATGAATGGAACGCTATATCGCCATTTGACCTCATTGCATCCCCTTCTGATAGACTATTCACTAAAAATAGCTCCTCCTGTACAGAGTGCTTGAATCATTTTAATTTCCTCATAGCACCGAGTTATGTCTCCTCGTACATGAAGTTACTGCCCGAGCATTCATGTACGTAGATTTTAGTTAAGTCGTAGTTACCACTTCTTTTGATCGATTTCGCTTTGGTAGGTTCAGTTGTGTTCACAAAATGCCCGTGCCATGGTGCAGGGTTTGTGTTGTAGGGTGCACCGAGTTGCTACTGCGGTATATTGAAACGACTATTTCTATCGTGGATGCCTACGCCCACGCCGATGAAAACGCTGGATATTTTCTGCTACTAGGGCTACCTAACGCTATGACCTCAAAATTTCCCTTGTCCATCTTAAGATGACCGGTGCCGGTCGCCTTGCATCGTCGTCTGCAGTAAGCCCGAATGGCCCGCCATGGTGGTCTAGCAGCTATGGCACTCGGCTGCTGATCCGAAGGTCGTGGGATGGAATCGCACCCGCGGCCGCTCCATGTTGATGGAGGCGTAATGTGGAGGCACATAAAGTGGGCGACGTCAGCGCAAGTTAAAGAGCCCCAGGTGGTCGAAATTTCCGGAGACACTACGGCATCTGTCATTAGGATATCGTAGTTTCAGACGCAAGGTTCCAGAAATCAAATCAATCAAGTGCCGAAACAAAATTCCTCGAGTGTTCTCGGCAATACCGTTGGCTACCCGTTACGCGTGAAACGAACACGCACGCGGGCAACCCCAAACCAGTGGGCGCGGCTTCACAGAGCTCCGCATGCAGCACGAACGCAGGAGGGCCATCCAAGTCCGTCTGGGGCCATACGGAATTTGTAAATCACTGTAGTGGGGACATAAACATAAACAGGCCGTGCATATTTATCTGTATCACCGCGTTTTGCAATATCTTCCACATTCTGTGCTATTCGTAAATGCAGCAGACGTTCGAAGCCCTGCCAATTTTGTATTTAGAATGCATAACCGTAAATATGGCTTGAACGGGCTGCGCTCTTGTAAATAATCATCCTGCTTTGTCAGACCGCAAAACGCTTTTCACGAAGAGCATAATTTATGAATCCATTTTAGTTTAAGAATTCCTTTAAATCATTGCTACATACACAAATTCTTACTTTCAGAGGGATATCCTGGGAACGCACAGAGATTGGCAAGAGCCTAAGTAAGACTGCTATTTTCATTAAATTTTATATTTTGATGAGGCTTCGAGGTTACTACTTTATGCGCGAAGTGGTCTTGACATTATTTACTAGGTGGCAGCTACTCTGGGGCCAAATCCCGCACCATCGTTGTTGCACATCCCACGCCGCCCTTTGTGACAGCATACCTCAAATGTTTACAATGATCTAATCCCGTGCGACATTTTGTCGACCACGTCCTTCATTGAATGGTCCTATATGGCACTTTAATATGAAGGTTCGTATGTGACATACATATGCGACTGCACTTAATGTGGGGTGTAGATATTACAATACCGTTGCTTTATGTTTATTTTTACGAGTCGTTATTAACTTGGATATAAATAGAACCGGCTCTCATGGTCCGCTAACACTTGACTCGGTCACCACCACGGTCTCACGGCGCCCGAGTATGTGCAACGGCCAGGCGGTAAAATAAAGCGCTGGCCACACAGCTTATATTACGTATGATGTGCTGTTTCATAATGAGGTAAGCTCACTATTGAAGTTGAGTGACGTTCCGCTCAGTGAATATGATCAAAGCTCAAGCAAGTGTGTAGTGCCATGCGACTGTATTCGTTTGCATGTGGAATGTCATGAAAATTTCATTACAAATGCGGTGGTTTCCTCAAAGATTAATTGCTATTGTGCAAGTTTTTTTCGATTGTGGCACGTTTTTTTTTTTAACAGAAACAGAAGCTTCTGCTTAAAAAAGGTTAGCCATCTTAGGAAAAACGTGCAGTGCTTAATATGTGAGGCAATTGCGTTATGCATGCACACGCACAACATTCCCCACATATATATTTACAGTATATTTCTCACTCCAATTGTTGTATATATAATAGCTTTTAGAAAGGGTTACTCTATAGCCATGTCACCCAGCATCGACAGTGCGCCGTGATACTGATCGCCCATTCTCTCAGTATTGAAGAACAAGAAAGAATTGTGTCGTTACGTGTATCTGGCACAAGAACGCATTGTATTGAGACACAGTGGCTTCTGGCCTGCTAAGGGGTCGCAAGGAAAAAAAAAAGTCACAGTTTCGCCGCAAGGGCGATGCAGTGAATGCGATAGCAACAAAGGGGAAAGCAACGCGACGAGCGTGGACGCAGCTTGACATTTACAGCGCGCCCCTCGAGCTAAAAGGAGGCCGGTTAATGAACAAACAGAAGATGAGCGCGAACTATCAAGTGAAGCACGCACGACACGAACGCACAGATATACACCGAACGAGCGCGAATAAGCTGTCGCAATGGATACTCTCAGTTTGAACAGCGCTCCTGTTGCAAAGGCGGCTGCCCGTTACGCTTCTCGCGCCATCTTGCTGGTAATGAAGACACGCTTATGAGCGCCTGCCGTCTCTGAGACCTGCCAGCGGTAAAGGGTGTGTATATAAGGTTCGCCGTTAGCTCCTTGAAGGATCTACTCTTCGTGGCGTAGTGGTTAGCGCCACGCGCTGCGGAGCGAGAGGTTCCTGGTTCGATTCCGCGCTTCGGAAGCATTTATCTGAATTATTTTTCTTTGGGACTTTCATATATATGTACATACTTATACATATACGGTTCATGACGGTGGCGACGGGGACGGCAAAAACCAGCCGAGACTATCCATATAATGGCTATCGCAATAATAGCATGCTTTCGTATCGGCACAAAGCTTTAAGCATGCGGTTGAGGTAATTTGTTTGTCAAGTTGTCATAGCATCGTGTGAGGCTGCATAGAGACGCTCAAAACGCATGCGCCGTGCTACAAAGCCGTAACAGTGGAGACTAAGGCCGACCCAGCGTCTGTCAGCAAACGGCAGTTATTTTTAACTCACTCGTAGCTCTCCCCATCCCCGCGCAAGCGCGGCCTACCGTTCTTGTCCTTGTTTAAACGAGGAAGTAAAGATGCAGCAACTCAGGCTATTTGCTAAAGCGCTCGTTCTGTTCTCATATCTGCCCTTCCGTTTGGTATCATTCGGTTTAAAGTGCAACCGAGTTAGACTCTTTCATTTCACATTGGGTATTTTTCGCGCAAGAGGAAAGCGATAGCTGATGGCCACTGTGCAACAGCCAAAAATTCAACAGAGTTCGGCCGTAGGGAGCAGCGGAGCGCTTCTATGGGAACAGTTCTATGGTCAGGACAGGTGGAATTTGCGATTTTGTGGTGATAACGCGGTCTGTGCTAGAACACGGCTAATTGCAAAAAGACATGAGGTAGGCCTCAGCGTTGTCGCGGGTGTAGACGTACTAATTTATTTACCAGTATTTCATTTACTTCCCCATCACGGTCAAATGGCATTACAGCTTCGAGCGGGTTGTTACAGAAAAATAACTGAACAAGGAGCATTTAGCGCACGTAATTCATACAATTGAAACGTGGTATATAACGTTAGCTAATACATCACAGAACCCGATCATACGATATCAGCAAATATATGAAAGAGCCTTGTAATAGAAGGTTACCTAACGCTTCAAAAAAACACTACTATGATGACGATCATGATGTAATAATAATGATGAGCATGACAGATAGCTTCGGTGGAGAACCTTTTCTAGCTGTGTTCACAGTCTTTCAACACACCAAAACAATCAACACAGCACAGCACGTTGATTTCCTTGGTGAGTGAGTGCAGGGAAACATTTGACGACGGCCCTGTAACTCTCTACGAAAACTCTGGACGCATCCTGCTAAGAGGTCCGCGTAAAGCGAAACTAGGTTTTCGCAAAGAAGCCGCTCGAGCACTGGAGCATGGTTGGGCTCCACAAGCAACGGCAAGCTTGAGTGGAGCCAGTGTTAAGCCAGACGCTGCTTGCCGCATCGAGATAGCAAGCTGGGCTAGTTGGTGTGGATTCGTTCTAAAAACAGCAGCGCAAAGCAATGAAGGTATAAAAGACACAGAGTTCTGCAATCCCAACTTGAAGCCTGCTCCAAAGACATATATGTACACTCGCACATGTCATAAGAGGTCCTCTTCGCATGTCCTATCTAAGTCATACTTTAATAGATAAAAGAGAATTCCCTCTTGTGCAAAACCACTGAAGGTTGGCTAATTCATGATTCGTTAAGCTTACGAATGTAAAAGGCTTACGCCAACTCTCGTGCTAGCTGGTCCTTAAGTGGGAACTAAACACCCACGTATCAGTAAAAACATAGGCGGCGAGTTACGTACATACATACATACATACATACATACATACATACATACATACATACATACATACATACATACATACATACATACATACATACATACATACATACATACATACATACATACATACATACATACATACATACATATAGCCAAAGATACTTCGTCCAGAAATGCTTAGCAGTTAAAGTTCTCTGGATTCCTTGCATTGTGAGAATCCAAGTCAAGCGAAACAATCAGCGAGGAATATGCCGATGCGCAACTGATTCGCATTAAGACATTTGTTAAGCGCGGGATCAACATCTGCGTGTAAGTTGAGCACAAGAGCCCCCATTACAACTACTTATGCGTCAGGTCTAGTTAAAATATGTAAAGCCTGTGAAGAGCTGCCGTGTTCGTTCGTGGTTTGCTTGTTTGTAGTCTTGGTTGCCTTGGTACCTATTCCTACCCCGTAACGTGTTAGGTTGACTCTTGTCTCTGTCTGTGCGGTTCTTACGTCCACATATCTTCTTCTTTATGCGTTACCTAAGCAAAGTGTGCTGTCATACAAATTGCAATATCTACTTTCTTTGGTCCTTAACTACACTATGGTGCAATATTAACATTTAATGAACAGTGGAACTTACACGTAAAAGCCTGGGAGAACACTGCGCGTATGAGCCACACAAGCTAGTATCATAGTTAATCGCGACACGGTGACAAGTGCAGCATTTTAGCAATGTCTAAACTAATCATTCATGTTCGTTATACTGTAATACCCTGTAAGGGAATCGAGGGCTGGCAGTGTCGCGATAGAGAAGCATCGCGATTGCCTTCAAGATAATTTTGTGTTTCTGTGTTTCTGCATCCAGATTAATTTCGAAATATGTTTGTATCGCAGTAGGGAAATACCTTTACGATTTATCGATTATATCGCAATGGTTTCCTGCACACGGGAATTTTGTTACTTCTTTGTTGCAAATTGCCGAGTGTTTCAAGAAGGAAACACTTGTGCTAAGCCAAGCAAAGGCCTGATGCTGCTCTTTAGGAATTTTAAGATGGACACATTTCGTCTTCTTAACGGTCATAACACCATCGCATGAAAGCGGAAGTGTTTCGATACTTAGATGACCGGGAAGATATAACGCCGCGCTGCAGGATTCACCGTCCCTCAAAGCGATATTTCTTATGACGCGTACTTCTACTCGTCTGCAGCGGTCGAAATACTTTTCTGTTTTGCGAGTTGTTGAGGTCTGGCCGACTCTGTCTACGAGATCGCCTATTCTTGAAGCTACGAATAGTCTTAGGTACTGCGCAATATTGTCGGCTTTTGGTATACCTTGTTCGCTAGCAACCTACCTATGGATAACGTCGTCTCGGAATGTTCATTAGGTGCTACTGTTCTTTAGCTGCTAACTTCAACATGATATCCTTGGGCAACTGTCAAGAAGCGGTGAGTGGTGCTGCTCCTGATATTAGCTAACACTGCTCACTTTTCGACAACCTCTCGATAACGCAGGCTAATGGAGCCTATCGATTCGATGACATGCGATCACGCTAGTACTGATTAACTTGCGCAATGTACTGAGGCATGCGAACTGACATACCTGTTCCTACTTTTTTCAGAGTCCGCCTTCCGTCTGATACAAGTAAGCTTAAAACTTTCTGATTATCCTTTCTAAATCACTATCTGCCATTAGATGTTTTGTGTCACTTTTCTCGGGCGCGTTGCTCGTCCATTATTTCCTATATGAGCTATAGAACGCAAGATTCTATAAGTTCAGTCATGATCAGTTTGTCTATATCTATTCAGAGACTGTGCGGCGATTCCTATCGATAAAGGTGTAGGACGTTCGTTTCGTCTGAGCTCGCAACCTCCTCGATAATATGGTGAGCCATCGTTCTGTGAGAACATCACGAAAGTGCCAAAAGACGTCGATACAGAACACCCCATATAATAAAGAGAAAAGGAAACCCGACACCTCTGAACAGAGGAAAAAAACATGCAGTCGAACACGCGAGGTTAGACGCAGCTGGAAACAGTCTCACAAAAGCTGATCAGCCAGTGCAGGACAAGTTCGTGCAGGTGAAGCGTTTACGTGGGCACTGTTGCGAAATAAAGACGACGAAGGGGCGGCTAACGCGAGCAGCGGCCAAGGGCGGGCTCGCGCCATAGTTCGGCCATTCTTTCGAACAGGCCAGACGGTGGAGTACGGCACTTCTTATTTTCGCTAAATTCGTTCTGGTGCGGAAGCGCGCCAGGTCGCCTGGTCCCTCGACTTTCGGCAATGAAACAACTTTGGACAGAGCGCGCCTTCATCCGCACTGTGATTACCAGGGCCATTTCGGCACTCAGCATCCTGCTCGAGGATCCCTCAACCCCGACTGGGACGCTCGAGAACCACCTCGTCTTCATCGAGTACAAGTACGCGGAACTGATGGCCTTCGGCAACGAGATCCAGGCCACATTCTTTGAAGGTGACGTGGAAGCAGACATGGCCACATCCTTCGAATACGACCGGCAGGTGACCTTCGTCAAGTCCGATGTTCGCCGCGCCCACCCAATCGTGTACACCAAACCTACCCGTCTCCTTCGCCTACGCCGCGAGACCATTCGTCGAGCCGCTTGCATCTTCGTCGCAACACGCCCCGATTTTCGCATCGCCGTCTTTTTACCCCAGCACCGACCTTGTACTGCGTCGTTCAGACCACGGTGCCTCGGCGTGCGTACATGACCTCCCGCGTGTCCGACGCAATCCCAAAGAAGTTACAGCCGGCGAAACTCTATGAAGTGCCAGTCAACGGTACCACGTTCGCAGAGACTGCCATTCTATTCAGCAACGACGATGCAGCGCTCCTGAACACTTGCGTGACGTCGACACTGAAGGAACCATCACCTGCCATTCCATCTTCATTACCTATATTGCCTGCTGCAGTGACGATCACCAGGCCGCCGTCGCCTACGTCTTTGACTAAAGTAGTCAAAGACGTAGCCCCCGCCCCCCCCCCCCCCCCCGTGTCCTTCGTTTCTTGCGCGCTGCTTCAAACTTCAAAGATAACCGTATATACATTTGAAACAACTCAATTAAGAAAAAAAATCAGCTCCATTCCACCCTGCGAAAGTGGGCACAGCAAA